>OY856413.1:518692378-518992378 GCA_963693085.1 Alisma plantago-aquatica | reverse complement strand
GTATATACTACACCATAATGAGAATGATACATTTTATAGCCCATTCCATGATTCATCATTCGTGATAGGTGATGAAAATTTTCAAACTGCAAAGTAGGAAAAATTAAGTGTTGTGATGTCAATAAAGGAAGAGGGGAAGAGTGTTCTAATGATAAAAAATAGTATGGGTCAAAGATTAATAAAGAGAAAACAAGGGTATAAGAGAAGCAAGCAACTATGAAGGATGAAAAGCATGGGAAGAAGATGCGAATAGAGGAGGCTGAGGGGACAATGAAAGCTAACAAAAACAATAAATCTGAGAGGAAGAAGAAAGTGAGTATGGATTTAAAGAAGACTGAGGGCATCACTGTAAGTTACTTGTTATGTCAATATTCATTCTTAAGGTTGTCAATTTTCACAAACCATTGCTCCTCTTTTCATTAACACATGTTTTGGTCTTACTTATTTCATGAAACAAGTGTGTGTTGATGTTTGTAAATCTTAACCTTGGTTCAAGAAATTGTGCTCCATTTCCCCCTACCATGGGTTCTAGTCTTACTATTTTCATAAACATGTGTGTGCTAATGTTTGTAACAATGTGTGCTATTTTTCGCCAATCTATGTTTTTGGATGCAGAGAAAGAAGGAGGTTGGCACAATGGATGTTGAGAAGGCGAACAGGAAGAAGAAATATGCCATGGATGTCAAGGAGGCAAAGAGAAAGAAGAAGGATGGGTCAATTGAGGCAAAAGAGGAAGATATGAAGAAGGTGGGAATGGTTCTAGAATAGGTAGAGATGAATAAGAAGGTGTTCATGGCTTCATAGGAAGTGGAAGAAGTAGAGATGAAGAAAAAGGTTGACACAGATGATGAGGGTGTAGAGATAAATAATAAGGATGAGGTGATGTAGGATGAGGAGTCAAAGAGGAAGAAGATGGCTACCATGGATACTGAAGAGGTTGAGAAGAAGAAGAAGGATGTGGTTATGGAGGCAGGGAAGGAGGAGAAGTTTTGGGATGGATATATAGGAGGTAGAGAGGAAGAAGATCAATGATGTGATGGAGGTTGAGGGCATCCCTGTAAGTTACTTCTTGTGCTAATATTAGTTTTAATGGGATCTTTTTTAGTTTCATATCAATTTTCTTTTAAAATGGTTTATAGTCTTACTAATTTCATAAAACCAACGCGGGTCAATGTTTGTAAAAGCCTGTGCCATTGTTGACAAAAATGTCCTCCGTATTTTTAGCACGAGTTATAGTCTTAGGAATTTCATATAATGAATGTGGGGTGATGTTTTCAGAAACTTCTACCATTTTTCATGAACCTATTTTGTGTGGATGTGAAGGCAAAAGAAGGATGTGCCATGGTTCATCGAGGAGCCACAGGGGAAGAAGAAATCTGCCAAAGACGATGAGGAGGCATAGAGAAAGAAAGATGATAAGGCGTTGATTGTATGACTTGAGAGACATCATATGATGATTGTGATGTGATACTTTATACATGATTTGATAATTAATAAAAGAAAATTCTATTTATTATGTTTGTTTCAGTGTGAGATAAATACAATAATACCCAGATAATATTATGACTTATGACATATGGTTAGGGTTGAAGTCCTGATCACGATATCATTGGCATAAATATAACATTCATTCTTATTAACTCCCTAGTAGTGATTATTAGAACATTAATAATACATAAGCGTAGTGTGTATGTTGAATGATGGCTACATCCCTTTAGTCAGGATATTATATATCAATTTAGATGCATGGGTACTTGTTAGCGAGCAAGTTGCATTGGATAGGCCCACTTTGACAATGACATGTGAACGCCGTTTCATGAAAGTCAATGTCATATCTCAACATGATAGTGACGATTGTGATCCTTACACTTGAAGTCGCTACAACAATCACATGTTGTTTAGTGTAATTTAGCACTACCAAACATGACTTTAAATAAGGGTTGACATATATTTATTAATTGGGTGCACTATTACACTTGTGGATCATTGTGAATGATGTAGATGGTATTTTCCCTTCCTACTGGAGTGATACCTTGATCACTTAGTAAGTGAGACTATTAAATGCATGGTCATGTTCATATGAGTCAATATATGATATTGAGATCACATAATCTCAATAGTCTACTGTAGGTTGAGAAACATAGATTGAATGCTAAGAGTATGACTACTCCATGACTCATGTCATTGAAGGTATCCATGACAAAGGAATTATATAGTCATGGTAATGTTGGTCACTTATAGGTTGATGTTGTTATCCAAATTATTCCTTTTGTTTGAGTAGCAATGTTGTTTTAGTAGATATTGCTCTTTGCATGTGATGTCTTTGACATCACTGGAATAGTAATGTGAGACCTATTTGGTCACACACATAAGGGTTCTTAAAGAAAAAAAATCTCACAGTCAAACACATAATTAAAATTCTTTTGAATTTTATAATGGATGTTTTTCCAACCCATCCAAATAGAAAGTTGATCGAATAGGTGGTTCAGTTCAATTATTCATATGAGTGTTACAAGCACCATTTTTGAAAAGTTTCCAGCCAATTGAATGTGCAATTTAATCGATTGAATATCCAAAAGATGAGAAAAGAAGAAAAAAGGAACCTTGTTTTATTCTATTTTTTGTTTGCGTTAGGAATGTGATATATTTTTGGGAAAGCCAAGTCCATGAATCTCCTTTCCATATAGAGATGAACGTCCATGGGTGAGACACACATTAATACCTAAGTTGTATGCATATTTTTCCCTTGGATAAAGAGAAACTCATCCCAAGACATAGTAGGAGAAGAAGGAGAGAAGGTGATGATGGCCCATTGATGATATCGATTCTGATTCCTCTTGCAAACCAAGGTGGTGCACTAAGAGATCCTACATATGTGTGGATGACTTAGAGACCAAGGCACATTGTGTGGAAGTTGAAGGAATAGTCCTATATCCAAGGAGGACTATTCTACAAAGTACTATTGCACAAAGGATGATCAAGCTATTTCAACATGACTTTAGGTCTAGATCTGGAAGCGTAAAATATACATTGGTATAAGTTTGTATAGTTTTTGTACAACTAGTGCGCGCCAATGTATATTCATATCATTCTATGTCTATAATATACATAAGTTTTATAACTACAATATATCAATTGGATAATGACTTTTGTGGGGGAGTTTTTGTATTCCCATTGTGCCTCCTTCCTTTAAAACCTCACTGTGGTATTTGATTTGAAGTTGTACAATTTTACATAAGTTTGAGCTATGAACCACGATATCATTGATAAATGAACATGTGAAATTAAAGTCCATGTTAATCACTAACTATCATACATGATATGATACATCTATATTGCATAAACAATTGTGACAACGTTGAAATAATTTTGTTTGGTGGATGTGGATATGCCAACTACATATTTATGGTGATTGCTTGTGATATAAAACATTTCAATTCAATGATTTGATGCTTTATCAAATAATGTATGACCTATTTTCCATTCCCCTTAATTTCCTACAATTCACGTCCAAACATGGGGATAATGGATATAGATCATGATTAATCATACTTTAAATTTATAATTGACACCTTACAGGCCTACAACGATAATGAATGGTAATAAATAGTAAGATGGATCAAATATAGGGACAATGGTGATAAGGTATTTAGGACTTAACATATTAGCTTATCTAAGATGAATAAAAGGTAACTTTAGTGTTCCTTATGGAATAATGTACCAAATAATAAGAAAATAATAGAGTTAATGAAAACAAAGCTAACAAGACAAAATGAGAAAATGATCTTTCTGTTTGATTTGATATTTTTCATTAAACTTGGATCAGGTTTCACCAACTATGGGAACCCGTCAACATGATAACTTTCATACGGATTGTATAACCTTAGCGTAGTTTAGGAGTATTCATCATTAGGTTCTATTCCCTCCTCTATCAAGATTAGGTAATATCTAGATTATAAGCACATATCTCTCTCAAAATGACAAATGAAAAATCAAATATACAAATATATGATTGTTAGCTCTAGTGATCTGACATTTTTGTGCATTTACTTCACTCCTTGTCTCCAGATTTGATCTAAGACTACTCTTTTGAGGCATGAGAAATACAACATCATAAGATGGTAGCTAATCATGCAAGCGATTCATCCATGAGCAAGATCAAGGATATAAAACTTCTAAAAGTATATACATTAAATGGAAAATAAATATTTACAAGTTGAGAGGACCTTACTGGATATTCCCAACTCAAGTTAATTAGTCTAGACATTCATATTTACAAGTGACAAAATTGATGTACAAGAATTGAAGGACATACTTGAAATAAAATAAGGAGTGGATATGGATAGAGTTGGAAGAGATAAGAAAAAAAAATAGAATACTAATCATAGTGGTACCAAATCTTGATGTAGACCTCTTCACTATGGTTGGAAATGATGATGGCAGTGAAGGCCTCTTCAATCCTCATTCTTTCAATGACGGACTATTAACACCTTAAGGAGCATACAAAAATTGTCACTTCCAAACATACGTATCCATGTAAATGTTAGTTAGGTGATATTAGTACTAGTGGGCCTAGTTTAATAGTTTTCAACCCCATTTGGGAGTCCTTTAATGCATACCAAGAATCCAAGGGCATTTTGGTAATTTGAAAACCATTAGATGATATATCAGTCACAAAAATTAGAATTATGATACGATGAGAGTAAGGATTGTCTGAAGTTTGATGAGAATCTGATTATATGAGGACAATATATGATACCCAATAGAATTTTGGGCATTTAGTTAAATTAGGTCTTCAAAATGATTATTATGTTCCTCATGGCATGGTGAGTTGTATGAATCTATTTTCAAGATGTTTAAAGTAGGTTTCCTATTAAAACTAGCGAATACACAATATGTTAGATAATGAGAAATAAATTCTAATATTGAGGGTGATTAAAAGGAACTTGTTTTGAGCATAAAAAAAGGTATATAAATTGGATAAGTCAAATTCTAAAAGTTTATCATAACTATGAGGTAATTTTGAGAATTTATGAAATATTATGTGTGTGTTTAGTATTACCAAATAAAGTTGATGATCATTGACAAGTTTTGCTAATTTTCACTAATTATATAGTAAAATTTTGGGTCTGGATTTGGATCTTGGAAGAAGTATATAGAAATTTATGCAAGGAAAAGATTTTTAAAAAATTTAATGGATAATGTTTTAGGGTCCAAACAATTAAGCAATGAAAAATTAAAGACCTTACATTTAAATATAAAGAGGCAAGTTTGTTTCCTGGTCCATCTTAGAACAAGGACCCTAATAAAGTCCATTGAAGGAAGGGATCGTGCCTGACATCTGATGAGGGAGATGCTACAAGAATCTCATATATTTAAAGTGTAGGGTTGGATGAGGTTTGATGTAAATCTTTTTAAATTAATTGAAAAAAAGAAGGGGAGAACAAAGAAGAAGAGGGAGAGCAGTAGTGGAAACTGTGACGAATGTCCTTTTGGGATTTTAGATCCCATTCCCTCAGAGCATGGTAGGAGTGACTCCATAGCCAGGGAGAGCTGACCAAAGTCGTTGGAGGTATCACTTTGGGGGATATTGGCTTGGGAGATAAGATATATGCCGCTGAAAGGGAGTTGGGTGTCTGTGGATGCAATTTGTAAAATAGAACAACACACAACATGAATGGGAGACATGTCAGGTTTCCAGTAGAGAGAGGATTGGATCCCAAATAGTATCCATGATGTGATAAGGTTTGGGACTAATGGTAGTACGGAGTGGTCAAGTCTGGATGTCTAGATAAAAAAACAATGATCTAGATCACTCTGGGAATGTGGATAATCATATCTTGAGATAGGAAACTAAAAATTTTCCAAAAAAGTTTCTATAGAAATCTTATAATGGCTATTATTCTATGAAAATGTACAAGGAGGATGTTTTAATGTCTAATATTGATTATAATTTGACTACTAAGAGATATATGGTTTTAAAGTTTTACACATTAAAAGTAGCAAATGACTTTGAAATCAGTTAGTTTTTACAGTAAGTGTATTTTGATATTCTTAACATGATTAAAATTCTTGATCAATTAGATTTGATATTTTAGATAAGTTTCTAATATAAATCGTAATTAGAGATTTATAGGTATTTCACCTATTATTTGGTATTAAATTGGTCTGATTTTTTAATCTAAATCCTAATATACAATATGATTACTTTTTGCAAAATCTTAGAGGAGTTTCATATATAATTGTTAGCATGGTGAATTACTTAGTCTTAGGCCCATTGTATTTTCCATATTTTTCTTTTTATATTAGCCCATGTATTCCTTGGATCCTATATATAGGAGACATGATTCCCTATTTATGATTTCTGAAACCACCGTTCTACATGGTATCATTAGTAGGGACCTAACCCTAACCCTAACCCTGTCCCACATGCCCCCTCCCCTCCCTCACCCAGAAGCCTCCACTCACTACCCCACAAAATTGTGCCACCACTACCACACCTACGCTTGTGGCCAAACCTCTTTCCCTTCCACACCCTCACCTCCCCTCCACAACTTCCCCCTCCCCCACTCTCCTCATAACAGTGGTAGACAATGACCATCCCACCCAACAACTGTCAGTGGCTAGATTTGTAATGACCATGCTTCTCGGTAACCCCCAATCAAGGAAGATCAAGAGTTCAGAGGCGTTAACCCAAAATTCAGGATCAATGGTTTGACAATTTAATAAAAAATAATTACCAAATTCTACTATTACTAAACTGGAAAGTTGGAAAAAATAAAACTTTTGCATACCTTTTCAAAATAGGATCTACGACTTCTATCCATGTAAGAAATCTACCTATCTAATCCTCCTTGGAATCATTAATCTTTATCTTCACAAATTCTATTTTACTATTTGTCCTTTTCAGATAACACCTAAAACACTGACAAACAAAATGTCGGTCAGTATATTACTATACTGGTATGTGGGGACAAACACAATATCACAAATAGGCTCTAACAACCTAAATATAGCAAATAATTGATTAACAATCCAAATTACATTTTCAATGCAACTTCTCAACCACTTTTACCCTAAACCCTAGATTACCCTCTCTTAGGGTTTTGTCCTTGCAAGGGACATAAGGCCACCTTCTCCATCCTGAGCTTGGTGCCTAAGGTCACCTCTTGTGGTACCCAATGATCTTCCCTCTGGGGCTTGACCAACTCAGACCTTCCCTCTGGGGCTTGGTCTTACATCATACATCAAGGTGGTATGTAGGTTTGAGAAGTAAATTCATAATTAAATGTTATAATGTTATACACATAGTCACTTTATGATATTGTAGAATTGAACAATCAAATAGTTTAGGTTACACATCAATCGAGAAATCTTGTGAAACATCGTGAATCATAAGGCAATTATTCATAAAGTAATCACATACCTATTCAACAGATTCAACAAGCTAATAGTAAATCCAAGCAAGAAATTGTCCAAGCAAGTAGTTGATTCCACACAAGTAAGAATCCTGAAAAGTACATGTACTCTATTTACTATCCACTTTATCAGATTCTATATATTCACTTGAACTCGCTTTCTAGGATTTCCTACTCCTTTTTAGGTTTTCATTTGGGTTCATCTTTATCATTATCTCTATAAACCCTAAAATAGAAAAACTAATTACAACCCTTAACTATCTTGTTAAAACTTTCCTAACATGCTTAGGATCAAATCAAAACTACTTCCTTCTAAGGAATCTCGAATTAACCACATTAATCACCTTTTACCCTAAATTAGGGTTTCTATATGCATTATAACTTATTCATGTGTAAAAACCCTAGAGCAAGTATAGTATCAACTATATCAAATTGAACTCTTACTTTTCCTCTCAATGGGTTACTATAACTCAAAATAACCTACATAAGATATTAAATCTGATTTCCAAACACAATTAGCGTTTTAACATGGTTTAATACATAAACATGGTTAAGTCAAGGTACTTTTAGAACTATGATCAGATTCAGGCTATAAAACTATTTTTAATGGATTCCTCACATTCTCCTAATAAATTTTCATATATAATTTGTCTCAATCGGAGTTACCGGTCTTTTACTACAATTTTTGCAATTTAATATACCTCTCGGTCAATCACAGTCTGCCACGTGAGCTCTTCGCTTTCTTTCCCTCTTCCATGTGGGTAACGCCACAACTAATGGTGCATGGCCATCTCACCAGCTTTCTCCAGCGAGGCTAAGTCAGGAAGAAAATTCCCAAAGGTCTGTTATGCCCCTGCCCTTCTTCTCATGCGTCGGGGGTAGATTCATCTTTCGCCTCTAATCTGTCTTCCTCCTCCGCTTATGTGAATAGGGACACCACAGCTTGTAGGCCATGGTCAACTGAATAGTTGATTCAGAGTTGTAGGGCACCAGAGCACCAGCCTAGGTGCAGATTGATGTGAAGCACCTTCCTGCACTCGAAGATCACCTTGATTCTGCCGGAGTCGACTCACACTGAGAGGACGAACTTGTTGCTCGCCGACTGAACTAGCAAGGAATAGGGGGGAAAGAACAGAGGCGGTGAGGTGGAATTGGGGTTTGATGTTGGTGTTGTTTAGGTGATAGGACATCTAGAACAAATAGATGATCTCCTAGAGGGTCCCAAAGCCCCCTGTTTGTATTCCTCCCAACCTGGTCGATTGCTCTTGGAGACCAGGTTGGGAAAAACTCCTCTGTGTCCCAAAATCCCAGCAAACCTGGGATCCTCAGGTCTGAAATCTCCTCTTGATTTCAATGGAATACTTTCCAAAAACACCCATGTAGAGACCATCAAGGAATCCAATCCCGAAATCTCATTTCCCTGTTCTTTTCTAATAGAAGGTCATAAAGAACAGACATCATTGGATCCTAAATCCAACGACCATCATTCCTCACTTTAGGATAATTTGCAAAATCCATAACTCTTAAACCGTATATCCTTTTAATCCTAAAATTTAGGGGAAGCTTTATTTGACTTAATCTACTCGTGTACCAAATTTGAGTCCCAAATTCCAAAGGAAAAGGGAATTATCTTCATGTGAAAATTATCCTTTATTAAATCTTATTTAATTGGTATTTTCTCTTTCTTATCCTATTATCTTTGCAACTTGGACTCCTTGGAACCCAAGGAATCCCAAAGATACAAAATCCCTCCTTGAAGGATAATTCTTAGCTTTCTAGTTGCTTCTACATCTTTCTTTTCTCCTTATCTTAGTTATTCCTTTATTAATTGATTTCTTTTCCTTTTTATTTCCTTTTTCTCGTTATTGGGCCCAATAGCCAACAAGACCCACGAAATCAAACACATAAGGATATTTATCAAAGGAACCCGTTCAAGGCACACAGTTCACACAAATTACATAATCATACATTGATTAGGGAAATTGCATTTCCAACCCAAAAAAACCCAAACAAATTTGGAGTTGTAACATCCTTCCCCTCTTATAGGAATTTTGCCCTCAAAATTCCACCAAACATACAAACAAACTGGATAAGACTTTCTCATGTCCATCATCGACTCTCATGTGGCTTCATCCTCTCCATAGTGCTTCCAAAGAACCTTTATCATCTTACATCTAATTTCTCTCTCACCTTGGTATCTCGTACCCTTGTAGGTGACTTAGGACATTTTAGCCTCCCTGGAAGCTCAATAGGTTCATGGCTCAGCACATGGTTCGGGTACATCACATCTTGCTCTAGATTGGACTCATGGCACATAATACATCATGTTATCCTGAGGGGTAAGGCTAAACTTAAACATCTCCACCACTTTATCTCAAATGGATCCATGTATCGGGGACTCAGCTTTAGCTATAGCTCAGAGGGGTCGGGTTTTCATAACACATGTTTTCTCATAGTGAATTGTATGTCAGTTTGATTCACATCATCTCATGACTCATGTCATCCTTGGGCTTTCTCAGCCATCGCACAATCAAAGTAACATCATTTGCACACACTGTGGTCTCTCTGACCTTCACAAGGGCCTTTTACTGACATCATCCTAATGGAGCGGTGACCGACACAACCTCCCTTATAGAGTTTCTTACATCCTGATACTGGCTATGGTGGTTATCATCACAAACTCTCATAGGGAAGAACTGCCCCCATGTATCACCCTGAACGAGCACACACACTCTCATCAGACCCTCTAGTCTAGATCATACCAACTATCAGTTAGGGGTGATAAGCTGTACTAAACTTCAAACTAGTATCAAGTTCTTCATGTACCTACTTCCACTGCATGGAAGTGAAGTTGAGGTCATGCTCCAGATATTGAACCCAGATCACGGTGTAGGTGAACTATCTCTCTCTTATATATAGTTCAACTAGATCTATTACACTAATAGTGCACTATCTCTTAGGTAAGGTATTAGGTCAACTTGGTAAGGCGATCTACCATAACCCATATTGCATCATGACCCCTCTCGGTCCAGGGGTGTCCCACCATGATATCTATGGTGATCTACTCCCATTCCCTCTCAGAGACTCTTCATTATTGGTAGCAACTCACTTGGTTACCGGTGTTCGGCCTTCACCTACTGGCATGCATGGCGACCAACCACATGCAACCCTATATACTTCTTCATCTCATGTATTCAAAGTACTACTGCAAACCTTAACCATATCGATAGTACCATGATAAATTGTGAACTTAAAATCATGATCTCCTACATGTCATGGTTCCTCAAGGTTGACTCCTCATATCCCTAAAATGCTCTAGTCGTAGGTTCCATCACCTTCTTTTCCAGAGAGGTGTATTTGAGGTTCTACAACCATCGATCTATTGCATCAAGCTCTAGGCTGACTAACCAAGCAACCACCACTCAACCAACGAGTCTGGTTGTATCTAGGTGTTAGCCCACACATGTCACACAAACTTAGAGTTCACCTAACAACCTCTTCTAGCCTCTCTATTGGATAAACAAGATATTTGTGCCTCAACTAAGAGCATCCATTACCACCCTACATCCTTATGTTCTAGGTAACGGTGAAGATATAAACCTTCATATACTCCACTCAACATCTACATCTCAGATTTAGGTCTAACTAAGTCAAGAAAACTTCGAGATCATCATCTTGGTTATCATCCTCAACTTATAATTTATAGATTCCAAACTACTTTGGTAAGAACATCCTCATATGATGACTACCTTAGTTCTCTTCATATTTGCAACCATATATCAAAAGGTATGATACTTTCTTAATCCTCAAACATCATAGCAAGGTTTCAAATCTCAATATATTTATCCTTAGTGTATGTCATGCGTATTTCCCTATCCCTCACCTTCATAATGAGAGGAAATAAACATTTGGACGCAGTCCAAATACAGAGTTCATCCCATTCTAAGAGTAGAGATGGTGCATCCCACATCGCCAATACACTTTCCAAACAAAGATGAAATGTGCATCCCATGTCTCCACACCATGAACATCTTGATTTCAAGTTTGCATCCCTGGAAAGCTATTCCCAAGCACTCTTGGGTCTTCATATCATTCATACTTAATCCTTAGTCCTTACCTCAAGGTTTCTAGGGTGCCGGTACTTTTGGGTCATCCCTCTTCCCTTATGCATCCAAGGAGTGCCTACCTCATTTTCCCTTTGGGTCCCATGAACTCGTAAAGGTGATCAATCTCCTAGCCCACGGTCCTCAGGCAAAGATAATTGTTACCTCCCGACCCTATGGTCTTATGCAACTAGGGAAACAAACAACTCCTACTCCCATCGGTCTTATCTCCACCTGACCCTAGTATAGACTTATGATTCTATCATGGTACATATCAAACTTTAATCCCTATCCAAAAACCCCATCATCTCTCTGGGCATATGTGGTCAAACTTACATGCTTTTATAGGGATCATGGCGACCTACCTACCTCGGTCTGTCCCCATACAGGTTCCCACCATGGTAACCTATCCTCATTCCCTTTAGAGATAGTCACAAAAGGGTCTATAGATTCATGCTCATACCATATGTTCCCCACTTAGCTCATCAAACTCTTATAAGAGAGACCTCTTTAGGTTACCTTAAACCTAAACAAAAGTTGATACTCACCCTACATAAGGGTCCCTCTCCACAATGGAAGAAAACTATCTCTTAATAGCAACAAAGGTCGTGAACGTCCTTACGTCCAGGGTTTACACTATCATGTGCATATTTAGCCCTATCATGCTATTCTGGCATGTAGCTAGCAAGAAGACAACCCACTAAGCCACTCTGGGTTCCTTGTTATATCATACTTGTTCCTTATTCCTCCACATTGGACCAATATCATACATGCATATGTCACAAACCTATGTGTGAGAGGTTCATCAAACCTATACCTTAGTTCAAGGGGTTTCCTTTTCCTCTACACATGAGGGGGTGCCGTGCTCAAATTTAGAGGAACTCAAACATCATTGTGAGCATCATGTGCACCAGGTACTACTACTTCCCCTCTTAGGTCTTAGAGCCCTAGGTTCACTTCTTATGCATCAGTTGTATAACCATGAACCAAACATGCACAAGGCATGACATACACGTCCCATCATTATTCTACATGTTCAACACCTTAGAGTCCTACACAAGGAAAACCGACTCGGTGTGACACCTCATAACTTGTTATCGTTCCTCCCCACAACCTAAGGAACTCTCCTTTCCATACCTATAAGGTAAGTTAGGCACCTACACTTCTGTACAACGGTTCTAGAAGCCTCTTTCTCTTTCTAGGATTTGGTTCCTCTAAAGGCATCCAAGGTACAAAAAGCCTCCAAGGATCATGCATGAGGCAACCACAACAATCTACTCAAGGTCATCTAATATAGGTCATAACATACCCAACTTCTCATGACCCCTCTGTTGGGTTTTAGGGGAGGCAGAGAAGGCAGCGGAAACAAAAATTTTCTCTTCCCCAAACCCAGAACAAGGAAAACACGTCAACGTCTATACAATAGGAAAGGATGGTTTGTGGAATCATACCTTGTCCCGAGGCTTGCTCGGAGACAATACCTCGCTCCTTGCACGGTCTTCACCTCCGGTCTTGGACGGTGTCTGTGCAGCTCCTGGTCGCACCGGGACTGACGACTCCTGGTCTCACCGGGACTGTCGGGATTGACAGCTATCCTCCGAGCGGCAGAAATCTACCGCCTCTAAAGTAGTCTACACGGACCACCTGGAACTCCAATCTCCTTATCCCACAAGGAATTTGAAGGAGTCACACCCTCCTATCAGCGTACTAGTCACGGAAACACTCTCCTGCCACCAGTCGCTTTCTGCAGTTGTCTTTCCCTTGTTGTGCCTCCCTTATCGGGTAGCACTTGCTCGAGCTCTCTCGGTTACCAAAACTAGAGAGAACGAAAACTTTACAGAGCAACTGGTTGCACTGAGCTGTACTTTGAGAAGCCCCTAATACCCATATATATATGAGAGTCATGGGACAGGGTTCTCCATCTCGGGCAATGCGGGACTAAAGCAGGAGTAGAAGGGTTCCAGATTTTCCACAAAAACAACCAACTACACAACCTGAACCGATCGTTTCATTTCTGAAATGGTCGGTTGGGGACCAGAGCCGGTCGGTTGACACCTCAACCGATCGGTTCACTTCTGAACTGATCGGTTCGTGGTCCTGATCAGTTCCCGATTGACTTTTCTTCTTTTTGTTTCTAATTGGTATCAAATACCAATCCTTGTTCCAATCAAATTGGGCAAGTGAAACAAAAAGAAATTTCTCACCAATCCTACTTTCCCAACTTGCTCGGTTGCAACAGTTGAACCGATCGTTTCAACACTTGAAGAAATCAATTCACCCTGTCCATGAGCCAATCGACTCACTACCTGATCCGACATGCCGATCAGTTCATCACATGAGCCGATCGGTTGGGAGTGCAGATTGTGTAGAAACAGTCAATTGTAGTTTCAATCAATCTGATACTCTAATCAATCTGTCCAACACCTTGAACACTATGATTTTGAGCTATAAATTAATTGAGTGTTTAATTGAACTACTAAACTCCTTTAGCAATCAATCTAAACATTGTTTGTGGACAAAACTCCTCTTCCAGGTTAAATCCTATGTGTGTGACCCTACATGTCCTTTTCACATTGGCAGTGAAAGTCCATAACATTTATGACTTCACAAGCAAAGAGCGGTGCCTAGTCACACATCAGTGCTACCCAAGTGAAATAGAAAGTTGGAAAACAACTTTCAATCCTACAATCTGTGAATGGTGTTACAACGAATGTATAATTCCTTTGTCACTGATATCCCGAATGTACTCGAGGCATGGAACAGTCATCCTGTCAATGTTCATTCACTTTCTTGATCTCAGAGCAGATTGGAAGAGATATGTATGCCATCATTATCACATACTGATTTACACATGCGTGTGCACGCCTATTTCAATTCTACTCATCAAGTGGCCTTGGATATCAAACTCCCTCAGGAGGGACAAATCCCATATCTATCACTCACCCCTTAAAATCCCCATGTGTCAAAGCCACCCAATCATCACCTTTATAACAACCCATGTTTCAGGACAGCGTTTGATGATGTCAAAGTGTGCCCAACGACATGTGTTGAGTGTAGTGATTTCAGGTCAAAGAATCACACTCACCACCATCACTGTGAGTACTGACTATGACTACCATGTCATGGTTCCATGTGTCAAACTCACAGTGGGTCTGTCTGGTACACTTGTTCTCTAATAAGTACCTATGTGTTTGGTTTGATATCTTTATATCATGACTAATGTGTAACATCCCTGACCTGGGTTATGAGTTAACCCTAGGTGTTTTGCCTAAATATGTAATTAAATCTTTGTGATTAACTCTGAGTATGTAATTAAGTTTCTTAGAAACATATATTTCAATATTTGCTCCTTTTTAATTAAAGTTGTAGCATTGTTTTGATTTACAGGGACCTATGTGCAATTTACCCAGTTGAAAGGGTTAGCTTGCAATTTGCACATGATGAGATGTTCCTCTGATGTTGAGACATCATGAGAAATCTTTTTGGCAAAGTTTGAGGGATTTCCCAAGCTTGGGCACCAAGGTGCAGCTGTGGAAGCAATCCCGGTGCTTGAAACCCTAAATTGGGGTAAAATGCAATTTACCCAAATTAAGGGATGCAATTTGTAAAATATATCATCTAATGTATCTTTCTAGATTCTTGCCATCATTTAGAGAAGAAATGATGAGGAAGTCACCTCAATTGAATTATCAAGTTATGAAATATACCTTGTGATTGAATAATCAGGGTATATGTACAATATCCCTTTTATGTATGTACCTTAGTATTAGATTGATCTTCTTTGCCCTCTTTTTCTAGACCTTAAGAGAAGTTTTGTCCTTAGAATAAAGAGGAAGGGACGAGCAAGTAATGAAGGAAGGACCTAGTTGGATTTATGGGAAACTTATGGGCCTTTAATGAAACATCACCCAAGTATATATATACACTTTACCTTTCAAGCAAAGGAACCTTTCCTTCGTGCATATCACTGTTTCCCTTTGCTTGTCCGAATAAGGACTGTCTTGGAGCTCAAGAGGAACGACCAAGGGTGCAAGGTAGGTTTGAATCTCTCTTCTTGCCTAATTCCATGGTTAGAACTCGAATTCAAGGTCAATTTGGTGACTAACTCATGAAACCCTATCTTTCTAGCCATCCTTTCTTGTTTTTCCTTGGAGTTTTCACCTTGGACAACCTGTGGGAACTCAAGGACGCCATTAGAGCTTGGAGCTTGAAAGCTTGGAGCTCAACGAGCAAGCTTTAGGCGGGTTTTATAACTCTAAACCCATGTTTTACTATGTACATCTCTTATATGCGGTTAGATGATAGCTTTTCATATTTCCCTACTTTTCCTTACTATTTTGCAAGCAAATCCATGGGATATCCGTACTGTTTTTGAGCTAGGAGATGAAGGCGTGATTTCCAAGAAAAACCCACCGCTTTTCACTTTCTTAAACGGTCCCAACAGTTTTCTCTCTCAGTCTCAGGACCGCGAGGTGAGCAAACGGTCTCTGGACCGCGAGAGGGCAAACGCTCTTCACGACCGTTTGGACCCGTTGACCGAGCATGGACCGTATAAGAAATATGTTCCTAATTATATAGGCTAATCACCCTCAATATGTGAGAGGCTAACTCCAAAGGAATCGGGCGATATGACCTTTTTAAGTAACAACTTTAATTGAATTTATTCCTAATTTTCAAACGGTCTGAAATTGCCTTTTTGGGCAAACGGTCTCAAGACCATGTAAGGTCGTTGACCAAGAGTTGACCATATGAAATTACTGTTCAAAATTATGTTAATTAACAACTCACCAAGTTTAATGGTCTAATTCCAAACGAGCTAAGAGTTGAAGGGTGATTACTAGGGCTCACCCTAGATGAAATCAGTACTGAAATTATGGTGACTTAATTAGGGGTTTTAGGGTTGATTGACCTAAACGGTCTCAAGACCGTTTGGGGGTCATCCAAACGGTCTCAAGACCGTGAGGGCAATCAACCATGACCGTTTGAAGGTCTAGGGTTAAGCTAATTTGATCAATTGAGGACCCAATTTCAATAAGTTATCAAATTGATTAAAATACTGATTTTGTGACTCAATCATGGTTCAACCCCTATCAAATCACATTATATCTTGATTCAATCTTGGGAAAACGGTCTCAAGACCATATGGGGTCCACCCACATGCTCGCAAGACCGTTTGGGCCAAGTTTGGGCCCAATTGGAGCTCAATTGAAGGGTTCAACCTTGAGTTGATGCACATTGATGAGTGTTGAAGGGTGAATATTGATAGACCCTAATTGAATCGATTTCAACCCTAATTGGTCAGCAATTGAGGGTCAATTGAATGACCAATTGGTTAAGCATAATATTAATTGACCCAATCCATAAGTGGTCAACATGGCTCTGACCTTTTGAGGGCTTCAACATTGGTTGACATTATCGGTTGTATCATTGAATCTTGTTGATGGTCCAAGTGGTTGAGACCATGTGAGCTCGCGGTCTCAAGGTTGTGAGGAGGCTCGCGGTCTCAAGGTCGTGAGAGGGCTCACGGTCTCAAGACCGTGAGGGGCCTCGCGGTCCTGAGGTCAAAGGTGGGCAAACGGTCCACACCATCCTCGCGGTCTTGAAACCAAATGGAGGCTCGCGGTCTTGAAGAAGGTTGAGAGGGCTCGCGGTCTTGGAAGAGGCTGAGGGCTCGCGGTCCTAAGGTCAAAGGTGGATAAACGGTCAACTCACCCTCGCGGTCCTGAAAGTCACATTGGTTAAAAGGTCAACTCAACCAATGGGTCTCAAATCGATTGAGGGTTGATGGTTGAGATCGATCAAGATAATTCAAGGTTGACTTCATTCAATCAATTGATAATATAAATAGTTCAATGATGCCCTAATCTAAAACCTAATGATAACCTAGGATATTAAGGGGTTAATTGACTAAGGTTTTAACCATGATGATGATCAATGGGGTGAATTACCAAAATACCCCTGAAGGGTCAATTGAGTTATATCTTGCACATTTCAAACCCTAATTACATGAGAATGATGTTTTTAGCCATGATGACTCTATCCAACTTGATCTAGTCTAATGTTATCATCAACCCCTAGTATGAAGAAAGAGAAAGTATTATAGAGAGAGAAAGTACTCTAGAGAGAGAAAGTACCCTAGAGAGAGAAAGTAACCCTAATTGGATGGAAACTTAAGTGAAGCATCTTCAATGCACATGAATGTGTATAATTAGGGTATGATTCACCTGTGTGAAGTCATAGAAACCCTAATTATGATAAATGATGAACCTTTAACTAATCTGAGAGCATCAATGATGATGTTACTCATACATGATGATGATATGAGATCAACTCACCTTAATGTGAATAGTAAACCCTAATTCAAGGGTGATGACATGTAATGTGAATAGTAAACCCTAATTCAAGGGTAATGGCATGCAGATAAGTATTAAACTCCAATTGGTGAGAATCGGAGGATTTAACTCTTATGACAAGAGCGGAAAGTATATTCCTTATTTTGTATTGCCTTTATCAGTTGAATTAACCATGCAGGTTCTGATATGAAGGTGATCATATCCAGGTATGGATGTTGATGTTATATTCATTGAAGGCATGTTGTTAGCCTTATGAATAAGAAAAGTGACTTGATGCCTTGTCAATGGCATCCCATAATGATAATGGGCTGTGAGAGCCATGAATACCATCAAAGTCATGCTTTAGAGATGACTTGTGATGAGTATGATGAGAAATTATGATTGATATGAGTTAGGCCTGCTACATTTAGTATTCTTCTGTTATAGCTGTTATGCTACTGTTATTGTTTGAAGAACAATGTATGTTGTTAAAGAATACTGAATGTACCTAACTAATCAAGTATAAAGTAGAGCCCTGATCATAGATCCATCATTGTCAGAGATTAAGTGATGGTGAAACAGGTTTTCCTCAGGGAACTCCTGGAGCACATACTTTTGAGTATGTGGGGTACATGGATGTGTAGAACCTTACATCTTAGTGTAGGAAAGTGATGTAGATGTGTAATCCATCCATCCTCCACTATAATTCCATATCGTATCAGTGGTAGGTAAACATGAAACCTCCTGATGACGAAGAGAGTACAGAACGCCACTGTGACTCTAGAATAGCGAAGGACCAGTTTACCCTGGTGAGATATAGTAGTAGAGACACGAGATGTCCTACAAGTGATCCTCTTACTGACTGAGGACGGTGAAGGTCATGAGAATCCGGCTCTCTTAATGACCTATGTATGATACTGATGTGACTTTGCAGCGATCAGTTGGAGTATGAGTGGTATACCTCATCTCCATAGGGCATAATGTTGTTTGTAAAACATAATCAAACATGTAGTATACTTGTTAGAGATAACTCCAAGTTAGTTGATTAATGTTACACTGTAATAGTGCTTATATTTCTTCACACCTCATAGATGTTGAGCTCTTGGTTATAGCTGCAACTGTTATCTAATACTTTGAAGGCTTTATTGCTTAAGATGTTCTTTGATGTTATATTAAAGCTTCTGGCGGAGAGTTATAACTCTCGCTGGGACAATTATGAAAAATTGTCTCACCCCGCAGACTTCAACTTTTTAGGTGGACGTCGGAGACGAAGGAACCAGTCTCAACAGCAGCAGCACCAGGAGCAGCAGTAATCTCAGGTGGAGATTTAGTCTGCCATGTGGTGTAGTTAGAGTCAGTCCTATGTGTCCTCTGTACTCTCAGGTCTTGGAGTCTTGTGCTAGGTGATCTTGAGATTTTGTATCTTGATGTATATAATTACTCAAGAAGTAATTATCCTGAGATGTAAACAAGTTTATCTCACTTTATGAAAGAAGTTTTTATGGATCCAAGCTCTTATCTCGAAAAGTTTTAATTTCCCGTGATTTTTGTCTTCATCTGATTTATCGAATCGCTTCCGCTAAGTTTTAATCGTGTTTATGTCATGGTTTGGAGATCAGAGCCCACAATTAGTGGTATCAGAGCTCTAGGTCAGTTGAGTCTACAGAGGCATAGGACTTAGGATGTCGAGTCTATCTATAGTACTCCTTCCTTATCTAATAGAATCTTCTGCTCCTCAGGAGAAGAAGATACCTAAGGATGTCAGAACATCATGATGAGTACGTGGCAGAGAGTAGTGCTAGTGCACCTCGAGGCGGTGCAAGGGTTCCGAGGATAGAACAACCTGCACCTGAGTCGCCAAGAGAGCCACCCCAGTTCGACCCAGCTGACATGAGTAACCCAGCTGTACAGACGATGTTCGGGCAGTTTATGACTGCCATGACACATATAACTGATAGGATGCCCATTCCTGCACCTAGGGCACGTGTCTAGCATGAAGCACAAGGTATCGGTAAGACGTTCGAACGACTTCGTCGTGTCGGAGCTACCGAGTACTTCAGAACTGCCGACCCTGCAAATGCTGACTTATGGTTGATAGAGTTGGAGAAGGCTTTCAGAATTCTTATGATTCCGGAAGCTGAGAAGGTTAGACATGCTGTCTATCTTCTCAAAGGCAGTGCTGGTCACTGGTGAAACATGGAAGAGCAGAAGAGACCTGGAGTAGAGTTCTCATGGGAAGAGTTTCTTTGGGAATTTATCAATAGATATTTTCCAAAGACCTTCCTAGATGAGAAGATCTCTCAGTTCGAGAAACTAATGCAAGGTATGATGAACATTAGCGAGTATGAAGCTAAGTTCATGGAGTTGTTGCGGTTCTATCCGCACATGGCTGCTACAGATGAGGAAAGAATCATAAGATTCGAGAAGGGTTTGAATTCTGATATGTCAACCCCTGTATCTACCTTAGAGAACCGAGAGAGATTCTCTACCTTCGTTGAGTCAGTCCGAAGGATAGAGAGATCTGTGGTTGAGAAGAGACAAACCCATAAAAGATATCCACAGTTCCAGGGTTCTTCATCTAGGGATTTCAAGAAACCTAGATTCTCTGCACCTAACCCTCCACCACCCAGATTGAGTTTTCAAACTCAATGGACACCAAGCAGAGGTAGAGGACGGAGTCAACCGCTTCAAGGGACACACAGTTCTGCATCTGTGTCATTTACTGGACCACCCAGACCACAACAATAGGAGAGGAGTTGTTACAACTGTGGTAAGGTGGGATACTTGATGAAGGATTGCCGTTCTAGGCCTGCTAGTGTGACTCAACAACCTACGAGACAGAATCAACAGAGATCTCAGAGCAGACAACATCAAGAAGCAGCTCGAGGACGTGGACAAGCGTCTCAAGCTGGATCATCAGCACCACCTCAACACCAGGCGACTGCGAGGTTCTATGCTATGAACCCACCTGAGGCATTGATCAATCCACGGGTAGTGGCAGGTCAGATGAAACTTTTATATTCTGATATGTCTACATCCTGTGTTGTATCCAATATGATTGATCCGGGTGCCACACACTCTTTCATCACTCGTGAAGTGATTCATAACTGCAATGTGACTGTTAGTCATAGGGCAGATAGTTTGTTGTTGGAGACTCCGTTGAGTGGGTCTGCCATTTTGCAGGAGGTATGTTCTCCCTGCATCCTCTTCTTTTCTGACCATCGCATTCAAGTGGACCTTATACCACTTGATATGCAAGGATTTGATATAATCCTTGGGATGGATACCTTAGAAAGGTATAGAGTTGTCTTGGATTGTGAGTCCAAGTTGGCTGTGTTTGCTGATGAAAGCAACACATGGATCTTTCAAGGAGAAAGAAAGATTCTGCCCACCTGTCTTGTATCAGCTATGGTTGCTGATAAGCTGTTGAGGCAAGGATGTTATGCATTCTTAGCCCATGTGGTAGATGTTACCAAGGAAAGTTCCAATCCTACTAAAATTCCTATAGTCAGGGAATTTGAAGATGTGTTTCCTGAAGAACTTCCTGGTATACCACCACCTCGGGAGATTGATTTTGAAATCAATCTGATTCCATATATGAAACCCATAGCTTAGACTCCGTATAGAATGGCGCCTGCCGAGATGGAAGAACTCAAGAAACAGCTTCAAGAGTTACTTGAGAGAGGTTTTATCCGACCAAGTACTTCACCTTGGGGTGCTCCGGTCTTGTTTGTTAAAAAGAAAGATGGGTCAATGTGGTTGTGCATCGACTACAGACAACTCAATAAAGTAACAATAAAGAATAAGTACCCTCTGCCGAGGATTGATGATCTCTTTGACCAGTTGCGTGGTGCAACAGTCTTTTCAAAAATAGACTTGAGGTCTGGATATCATCAACTCCGTATTAAGGATAGTGACATATCCAAGTCCGCCTTTAGGACAAGATATGGTCACTATGAGTTCACGGTTATGTCGTTTGGACTAACCAATGCACCAACTACATTTATGGAACTCATGAATAGAGTTTTTTGACCTTTCCTTGATCGGTGTGTTGTCGTCTTCATAGATGACATTCTGATCTATAGTAAGGATGCTCAACAACATGAACAACATCTTCGCCAAGCTTTGACCTTGCTAAGAGAACATAAGCTGTATGCTAAGTTTAGCAAGTGTGAGTTTTGGCTACCGGAGGTATCTTTTCTTGGTCATGTGATATCTGCCTCGGGAATTCGTGTTGACCCTACGAAAGTAGAATCTGTTCTACAGTGGGAACAACCGAAAACACTGATGGAGATTTGAAGTTTCTTGGGGTTAGCTGGCTATTATCGAAGATTCATTAAGAACTTTAGTTCTATAGCCTTACCTTTGACCAAGTTGACCCGAAAAGATGTTCCTTTTTCTTGGAGTGATAAGTGTCAACAGTCTTTCCAGTTGCTGAAGGAGAGATTGACAAGTGCACCTGTGCTAGTGCTACCTGAACAAGGAAAAGGATATGTAGTTTTTTGTGATGCTTCCAAGAATGGACTTGGATGTGTGTTGATGCAGGATAAACAAGTAATTTCTTTTGCTTCCCGACAGCTTAAGAAACACGAGGAGAATTATCTGACACACGATCTAGAGTTAGCTGTTGTGGTTCATGCCTTGAAAATCTGGAGACACTATCTCTACGGAGAAACATTCCAGATTTTCACAGACCACAAAAACCTTAAGTATATCTTCTCTCAGCATGAGCTCAACATGAGGCAACGTCGCTGGATGGAGTTAATCAAGGACTATGACTGTACAATTGATTACCATCCAGGCAAGGCCAATGTTGTTGCAAATGCCTTGAGTAGGAAATCAGCAACATCAACCATGAATAGAGCACAACTAAATTCTTTAGTATGCTCTAGGAGAGATATGCTTATCTCTTTAAGGCAAGACAATGTACAGTTGAAGGTGTCGTTGTTAGCCGGTTTGTTAGCTGAGATGCATATTAAACCTACCCTAAGAGAGCAGATTAAGGAAGCACAGCTAGGTGATGCTGCAGTTCAACAGATTAGATCTGAGTATGGAGATGAGAAACAAGATGGTTTTCATGACTCAGAGGATCAAGTAGCTTATTATAATGGAAGGATGATAGTGCCGGATGTGGACAACTTGAGAAAGTTAGTCCTGGAAGAAGCCCATTCTTCCATGTATGCTATGCATCCAGGGAGCACCAAGATGTATCGGAATTTGAAAGATCTGTATTGGTGGCCTGGAATGAAGAAGGATGTTGTAGAATTTGTTATGAGGTGTCATGTGTGTCAGCAAGTTAAAGCTGAACACCAGAAGCCTGCAGGTACAATGCAACCTTTACCCATACCATAGTGGAAGTGGGACCATGTGACAATGGACTTTGTAGTTGGCCTACCCAGGACAAGCAAAGGACATGATTCCATTTGGGTAATTGTTGATAGGTTGACTAAGACAACACATTTCTTACCTGTCAAAACAACCTTTTCTGCTGAAAGGTTATCAGAATTGTATGTTCAAGAGATAGTGTGTTTGCACGGAGTTCCTGTCACAATAGTTTCTGACAGAGGTCCTCAGTTTACGAGTCATTTTTGGGAACAGTTACACAGAGCCTTAGGCACCAAACTGAGGTTTAGTACGGCCTTTCATCTGCAGACTGATGGACATTCGAAAAGGACCATACAGACCTTAGAAGACCTATTGAGAGCATGTGTTCTCCAGTTCACCGGAAGTTGGGATCTACACCTAAGCTTGATAGAGTTTGCCTATAACAATAGCTATCAGCATAGTATTGATATGGCACCTTATGAAGCCTTGTATGGTAGACGTTGTAGATCACCTTTGTGTTGGTTTGAGACTGGTGAACATCAGTTGTTAGGTCCTGACCTTGTGCCGCAGACCACTGAAAAGATTAAAGTAATACAACAAAAGATTAAGACTGCTCAGGATAGGCAGAAATCTTATGCTGACAAACGTCGTAGACCCTTAGAGTTCTAGATTGGAGACAGAGTGTATCTCAAGGTCTCACCTTGGAAAGGAGTCCTCCGTTTTGGAAGGAAAGGGAAGTTAGCTCCTAGATTTATGGGGCCTTATCCAATCATTGAACGGATTGGAAGGGTAGCATATAGACTAGAGCTGCCCCTAGAGTTACAGAGGTTACACCCTGTGTTCCACATTTCTATGTTGAAGAAATGTCACCCAGACACCGAGTCAGTTCTACAACCCATGGAAGTAGAATTGAATGATGATATATCCTATGAGGAAGGACCAGTGTCAATCCTTGATAAAAGAATTAAAAAGTTAAAAAAGAAAGATATAAGTCTTGTAAAAGTCCTCTGGAACCACCGTGGTGTTGAAGAAGCCACTTGGGAGTTAGAGAATGAGATGAGAAGGAGGTATCCTGCCCTTTTCTCTTAATATGTCTTATCGATTTCGGGGACGAAATCCTTGTAAGGGGTGGATAATTTGTAACATCCCTGACCTGGGTTATGAGTTAACCCTAGGTGTTTTGCCTAAATATGTAATTAAATCTTTGTGATTAACTCTGAGTATGTAATTAAGTTTCTCAGAAACATATATTTCAATATTTTCTCCTTTTTAATTAAAGTTGTAGCATTGTTTTGATTTACAGGGACCTATGTGCAATTTACCCAGTTGAAAGGGTTAGCTTGCAATTTGCACATGATGAGATGTTCCTCTGATGTTGAGACATCATGAGAAATCTTTTTGGCAAAGTTTGAGGGATTTCCCAAGCTTGGGCACCAAGGTGCAGCTGTGGAAGCAATCCCGGTGCTTGAAACCCTAAATTGGGGTAAAATGCAATTTACCCAAATTAAGGGATGCAATTTGTAAAATATATCATCTAATGTAACTTTCTAGATTCTTGCCATCATTTAGAGAAGAAATGATGAGGAAGTCACCTCAATTGAATTATCAAGTTATGAAATATACCTTGTGATTGAATAATTAGGGTATATGTACAATATCCCTTTTATGTATGTACCTTAGTATTAGATTGATCTTCTTTGCCCTCTTTTTCTAGACCTTAAGAGAATTTTTGTCCTTAGAATAAAGAGGAAGGGACGAGCAAGTAATGAAGGAAGGACCTAGTTGGATTTATGGGAAACTTATGGGCCTTTAATGAAACATCACCCAAGTATATATATACACTTTACCTTTCAAGCAAAGGAACCTTTCCTTCGTGCATATCACTGTTTCCCTTTTCTTGTCCGAATAAGGACTGTCTTGAAGCTCAAGAGGAACGACCAAGGGTGCAAGGTAGGTTTGAATCTCTCTTCTTGCCTAATTCCATGGTTAGAACTCGAATTCAAGGTCAATTTGGTGACTAACTCATGAAACCCTATCTTTCTAGCCATCCTTTCTCATTTTTCCTTGGCGTTTTCACCTTGGCCAACCTGTGGGAACTCAAGGAAGCCATTAGAGCTTGGATCTTGAAAGCTTGGAGCTCAAGGAGCAAGCTTTAGGCGGGTTTTATAACTCTAAACCCATGTTTTACTATGTACATCTCTTATATGCGGTTAGATGATAGCTTTTCATATTTCCCTACTTTTCCTTACTATTTTGCAAGCAAATCCATGGGATATCCGTACTGTTCTTGACATAGGAGATGAAGGCATGATTTCCAAGAAAAACCCACCGCTTTTCACTTTCTTAAACGGTCCCAACAGTTTGCTCTCTCGGTCTCAGGACCGCGAGGTGAGCAAACAGTCTCTGGACCGCGAGAGGGCAAACGGTCTTCACGACCGTTTGGAACCGTTGACAGAGCATGGACCGTATAAGAAATCTGTTCCTAATTATATAGGATAATCACCCTCAAAATTTGAGAGGCTAACTCCAAAGGAATCGGGAGATATGACCTTTTTAAGTAACAACTTTAATTGAATTTATTCCTGATTTTCAAACGGTCTGAAATTGCCTTTTTGGGAAAACGGTCTCAAGACCGTGTAAGGTCGTTGACCAAGAGTTGACCATATGAAATTACTGTTCAAAATTATGTTAATTAACAACTCACCAAGTTTAATGGTCTAATTCCAAACGAGCTAAGAGTTGAAGGGTGATTACTAGGGCTCACCCTAGATGAAATCAGTACTGAAATTATGGTGACTTAATTAGGGTTTTTAGGGTTGATTGACCTAAACGGTCTCAAGACCGTTTGGGGGTCATCCAAACGGTCTCAAGACCGCGAGGGAAATCAACCATGACCGTTTGAAGGTCTAGGGTTAAGCTAATTTGATCAATTGAGGACCCAATTTCAATAAGTTATCAAATTGATTAAAATACTGATTTTGTGACTCAATCATGGTTCAACCCCTATCAAATCACATTAGATCTTGATGAAATCTTGGGCAAACGGTCTCAAGACCATATGGGGTCCACCCACATGCTCGCAAGACCGTTTGGGCCAAGTTTGGGCCCAATTGGAGCTCAATTGAAGGGTTCAACCTTGAGTTGATGCACATTGATGAGTGTTGAAGGGTGAATATTGATAGACCCTAATTGAATCGATTTCAACCCTAATTGGTCAGCAATTGAGGGTCAATTGAATGACCAATTGGTTAAGCATAATCTTAATTGACCCAATCCATAAGTGGTCAACATGGCTCTGACCTTTTGAGGGCTTCAACATTGGTTGACATTATCGGTTGTATCATTGAATCTTGTTGATGGTCCAAGTGGTTGAGACCATGTGAGCTCGCGGTCTCAAGGTCGTGAGGAGGCTCGCGGTCTCAAGGTCGTGAGAGGGCTCATGGTCTCAATACCGTGAGGGGCCTCGCGGTCCTGAGGTCAAAGGTGGGCAAACGGTCCACACCATCCTCACGGTCTTGAAACCAAATGGAGGCTCGCGGTCTTGAAGAAGGTTGAGAGGGCTCGCGGTCTTGGAAGAGGCTGAGGGCTCGCGGTCCTAATGTCAAAGGTGGATAAACGGTCAACTCACCCTTGCGGTCCTGAAAGTCACATTGGTTAAAAGGTCAACTCAACCAATGGGTCTCAAATCGATTGAGGGTTGATGGTTGAGATCGATCAAGATAATTCAAGGTTGACTTCATTCAATCAATTGATAATATAAATAGTTCAATGATGCCCTAATCTAAAACCTAATGATAACCTAGGATATTAAGGGGTTAATTGACTAAGGTTTTAACCATGATGATGATTAATGGGGTGAATTACCAAAATACCCCTGAAGGGTTAATTGAGTTATATCTTGCTCATTTCAAACCCTAATTACATGAGAATGATGTTTTTAGCCATGATGACTCTATCCAACTTGATCTAGTCTAATGTTATCATCAACCCCTAGTATGAAGAAAGAGAAAGTATTCTAGAGAGAGAAAGTACTCTAGAGAGAGAAAGTACCCTAGAGAGAGAAAGTAACCCTAATTGGATGGAAACTTAAGTGAAGCATCTTCAATGCACATGAATGTGTATAATTAGGGTATGATTCACCTGTGTGAAGTCATAGAAACCCTAATTATGATAAATGATGAACCTTTAACTAATCTGAGAGCATCAATGATGATGTTACTCATACATGATGATGATATGAGATCAACTCACCTTAATGTGAATAGTAAACTCTAATTCAAGGGTGATGACATGTAATGTGAATAGTAAACCCTAATTCAAGGGTAATGGCATGCAAATAAGTATTAAACTCCAATTGGTGAGAATCGGAGGATTTAACTCTTATGACAAGAGCGGAAAGTATATTCCTTATTTTGTATTGCCTTTATCAGTTGAATTAACCATGCAGGTTCTGATATGAAGGTGATCATATCCAGGTATGGATGTTGATGTTATATTCATTGAAGGCATGTTTTTAGCCTTATGAATAAGAAAAGTAACTTGATGCCTTGTCAATGGCATCCCATAATGATAATGGGTTGTGAGAGCCATGAATACCATCAAAGTCATGCTTTAGAGATGACTTGTGATGAGTATGATGAGAAATTATGATTGATATGAGTTAGGCCTGCTACATTTAGTATTCTTCTGTTATAGTTGTTATGCTACTGTTATTGTTTGAAGAACAATGTATGTTGTTAAAGAATACTGAATGTACCTAACTAATCAAGTATAAAGTAGAGCCCTGATCATAGATCCATCATTGTCAGAGATTAAGTGATGGTGAAACAGGTTTTCCTCAGGGAACTCCTAGAGCACATACTTTTGAGTATGTGGGGTACATGGATGTGTAGAACCTTACATCCTAGTGTAGGAAAGTGATGTAGATGTGTAATCCATCCATCCTCCACTATAATTCCATATCGTATCAGTGGTAGGTAAACATGAAACCTCCTGATGATGAAGAGAGTACAGAACGCCACTGTGACTCTAGAATAGCGAAGGACCAGTTTACCCTGGTGAGCTATAGTAGTAGAGACACGAGATGTCCTACAAGTGATCCTCTTACTGACTGAGGACGGTGAAGGTCATGAGAATCCGGCTCTCTTAATGACCTATGTATGATACTGATGTGACTTCGCAGCGATCAGTTGGAGTATGAGTGGTATACCTCATCTCCACAGGGCATAATGTTGTTTGTAAAACATAATCAAACACGTAGTATACTTGTTAGAGATAACTCCAAGTTAGTTGATTAATGTTACACTGTAATAGTGCTTATATTTCTTCACACCTCATAGATGTTGAGTTCTTGGTTATAGCTGCAACTGTTATCTAATACTTTGAAGGCTTTATTGCTTAAGATGTTCTTTGATGTTATATTAAAGCTTCTGGCGGAGAGTTATAACTCTCGCTGGGACAATTATGAAAAATTGTCTCACCTCGCAGACTTCAACTTTTTAGGTGGACGTCGGAGACGAAGGAACCAGCCTACAGGTGACCAGTCTCAGCAGCAGCAGCACCAGGAGCAGCAGTAATCTCAGGTGGAGATTTAGTCTGCCATGTGGTGTAGTTAGAGGCAGTCCTATGTGTCCTCTGTACTCTCAGGTCTTGGAGTCTTGTGTTAGGTGATCTTGAGATTTTGTATCTTGATGTATATAATTACTCAAGAAGTAATTATCCTGAGATGTAAACAAGTTTATCTCACTTTATGAAAGAAGTTTTTATGGATCCAAGCTCTTGTCTCGAAAAGTTTTAATTTCCCGTGATTTTTGTCTTCAGCTGATTTATCAAATCGCTTCCGCTAAGTTTTAATCGTGTTTATGTCATGGTTTGGAGATCAGAGCCCACATAATGAGATTTTGTCATCAACCAACACCACAATCTAGTCTTGTGTGTCATTGTTGTCTATCTACCTTCCATAATGACATCCGACTAGGGACATAACAAGAATGTACAAACTCTTAGCATCCGTATGATCTCATTGTTCAGGTCCTGAACCTGAAGGCATACGTCATTGAGTACTATCATTCTCTAGACATTCAATATGTTCTATCACTATCTCATATGACTGAACCAGAAAGAATTGGAAGCTTGCCTTTGATGTTTATCAAATAAATCTTAATGTATCCCACCAATCATCCCATGATTGGCTCTCAGGGCATACATACCAACAGACTCTCACTTGCACTGTGAGCCAATCACCCTTGAATCATATTCATAGTGATCTTCAAAAATGTCCCACATGTTACTGTGCTCTAGTGCCAACATAGTGAGTAATGGCAACACCTTGCCAAAGTCAGTATAAATTGCATGTCTCTCATCTCTTCACTGTACGTCACACGTATGAGA
This sequence comes from Alisma plantago-aquatica, assembly GCA_963693085.1. Taxonomy (NCBI): domain Eukaryota; kingdom Viridiplantae; phylum Streptophyta; class Magnoliopsida; order Alismatales; family Alismataceae; genus Alisma; species Alisma plantago-aquatica. Next base: position 518,962,810 of record OY856413.1, on the reverse strand, counting down.
TGGAGTTGCTATAATATGTGATCTAGTATTCCTTTGCTAACCTTTAGCCACATTGCATGATCAAGAATTCCATACTTGTCATCAATGACTGGAATATCTATAAGTTCATCTCATGAACTTCCAGATCCATATAGTATCCACTGTTGTTCTCTAACACACGGATACTCGGCATTTCCTTTTAAATGGTTTTATTGGAACACTTCCAATTATCAACAAACTTTCACTTTTATATATCTTATATATATTGCGATTAATTTTCTGTCCTTTCAGAAGTTCTCATCAATGTAAGTCTTTACATTGAACTCTTCCTTATCTCCATAGAACTAGTACTTCTCAAGTACTTATCAAGTTCTCATGGTATTCCAGTAACCCTTACTGGAAGTAGATAAACATCCACTCGTCATGTCCCACATACGAGTTATCAGGATGAGCACATCATATTGCCATGTCCTACATACAAGATGATGAATGCATTTTGTTCTTGCCATGTCGATACATGCAAGATAATGGGATGATTACATACATGATAGATCCATATCTATTCTTAGTGTTCCCATTCTTCATAAGAATTGGACACCTGGCCTTGGGATACTAACTCCATGTAACATGGACAAGTTTTCTCCCACTGAATCTGTGCATACTGAACCCTTCAGTACATATTGCCAATGTATACTTTCTCCCTTTAGGTCAAGAGGTTTTCGGGAACTATCTCTATAGATCTCTATTTCTATCACATAGGAAACATCTCTATCTTCCTTAAAGATAATTTCCACTTTTGGATTTCCATTCTAGAACATTTCCATTTCACATCAACATGTGGAATGTGAACACGCTCCCACTAAATCACATATCCCTTCTATATGTTTGACATATCAGTCAAACCCTTTGACTATATCATCAAAGTAAAGATCCAATTCTGGGTTCCTTGTACTCAATCAATCACATTGATTAGTCCATTGTAACTTATAGACTTTATTTGCATTACTGGATTCATAAACCTTATAGGTTGTGTCACGTACACATCCTTGTTTTATTCCTCATAGGAATGCAATTTTAGTATCCATATGCCAAATGTATTAGTCATTAAGTTTCAATCAACAAGCATCATCCTTCTCAAAATGTTATCCATGTGTCTTAACACTTAAGATTCATTTGCACTTATGGATTTCATCCAATGGGTGCTACCATCAAGGTCATACCTTATGGTTCACATGGATGTCATTTAGGATGTAATGGTCATAAACCATAACTCAAAATTCGGTTCCTCTCATTCATCTAGATAGTTGACTCATCACATGACCAACTCATCATATAGATGATCGAGATGTATCTGTCAAGGATATAAGAACTCACAACTTCTTGTGATTCTTAATGTCCTTTATTAGTGTAGGGTATTCTTTATTTAAGAAGAATTTAATTATTTGATAATCATTCTCTAACTCCTTAGAGTATGATTCCCCTTTTGATTTAGACATCACTATGCCATAATCATGAGCTCACTATGATACATTATCATAATCACTCATAAGGATCTCAAACATTTCGGTCTAAGTATTTCATTCATTGATCTTATCAAGAATTACCACTTTACGAAATTCGTACTTCATCTATGATATTCTTGAACACTTCAAGATATTCATATTGGTATTTCCCTAAACACCTTTTGAATTATTAGCATTTACTCCAATAGGTATGTAAATACATCACATGTATTATACCTAATTGGATAATCATTCTCCCACTACCATTAGTGAAGATTGATTAATCATGTATAAGAGATTCATGTCTCTTACTGGTTCTCTAACCAAAAGAGTCTAGAAATGAATTTTTATGATTTATGCTAATTTGATTGTTTGAGTTATCAATAACTTTAGGTATCATTTTATCTTATGCATACCAAGTACCACAAGATAAACAAGGCATTGCCACAAAGATCATTTCTTTATAATTGAAACATCAACTTTATTAATTGCCATCATTGTCATACAATATGCAAAAAATAAAGTGTTTCTATCTATTGGCAATATATGAAATAGCAGTTCTCAACTCTATTTCGTGCCCTTTAGGCTGAAATAAATTGAAAGATACTCCTATCTATGGCAGCAACACTTGCTCCAATGATGGGTACTTCTTTCTTGGTCCTTTCACAAAGGCCATCACTTCTTTGCGGATCTTGCATATCATATATGATAGATCCACATCTTGGTATCATATACCTCAGATAAAGAAGCGGTTCATTTCATGATACCTTAGGTGGAGATCTCCATCCCCTCCTTCATCTTCTTTTGTTCTTCCAGATATAGAGGGCAATTTCGTCATACACCCTTTCCCCACGTGCCTTGAGGCTGAAGACGGTTTGGATTGCTGGCTAGCATCAGAACACTTCTTTGCTTTGCCCTTGTCCTTTCCCTTAAGAATTACCTTTTCTTTGATCACATCAAAGATTATGGTTTGTCTTTCTTCATCTTTGCCTCTACTATCCTCAACATGTCCAACAACTCTGTCAACGCTTGTCAAAGTTGTTCATGTTGTAGCTTATCATCAATTGTATGATTCTCGCAACATTTGCAGTATCATACCAATAGCCAACTCTTGGCTCAGAGGGAATCCTTGTTAGTTAGGTTTTCCACATACCCAATCACATTGAGTGTGTGAATACCTTACTGGATCTCCTTTTATCATAACATACTAGGACAGTGTCTTGGAGACATCATATGTCTCATGTTGTCTCTGCAACTCATAGTTCATAGAACACAACATCAAGCATTCCTCATCAATGTCTTCCTCGATATGCTTCCATAAGCATACTTTCAGCCATTGATATGGTGGGATCGAGTTCATCTGGTTCTGGTATAACTAGGACTTAGAGCTTTCACTCTTTGATTGAGAACACTTCTCATCATCCTAACCAATCGTGGAATTATTCCCATTTAATTTGTTGGTCTCAAGGACTGATCACAAATAAAGTGATTATTGTTGATTAACCATTTATTGTACAAAAGGAAATATATGCAATTTCAGTCCAAAACTCCTTTTGACTTATTTGATTGATTTGAAAAGTTGACGATAAAAATTAGGCCTTTAATTAATTATCGCTCCCACTATTTTAGTTCAAATTGATAGCCCTCACCATCAATTCGGAAGATTGCAGCGTACAACCTTCTAGTGGGCAAGATCCTGAAATCCTCTAAGTCATGAACCAGCTAGGGTTGTCACCCACAACTTAGATCTCTCAGGTAGGCAACTTTTTCCAATTGCATCATATGCAACTCTTGATAAGATGTCATATGCAACTCCTTGCCATGATCATCTCCATGCCTCAAGGTACTAGATCCCATCTAGATCACCTTGTTAAGTCTGACCCAAAACAAACACGATGAATATGCACCCTGCTAGGGCAGACCCACACATCCATCCTTCACGCTTCCACGAGATAGATGGTGCACCACGCTAGGGCGTTCTCACACTTGGTCGATCAAGCTTTTCACGTGTGTCACATTTGGAAGGCATCTAAAACTTAATATTTAATGAGGGATTTGGTTTTTATATACATATACATATCCAATCACCACAATACATAGTATGTATCATATACATGCTATATCCCACAGAAAACATGCAAAATGATAAAAGTGATGATTATGGCCATCCTAATGTGATTCCTTGAGCCAAGAGGAATCACGGTCATCTAGGGTCTACATAACATGCAACATGTACAAGATGAACTCTGTGCTTTGCCTTTCTGGGTTTGATCAATTCATCACATGAATGATAGGCTCGCCATTAGACTGGTCAGCTGGGTGCCACCAGCCGATCGGTTGGCTCCTCCAACCGATCGGTTTGCCTGGTCATCATGCATCTCATCATGGTCGCCACCCACTCGTCTCGCTCCTCGAACTGGTCATCAACCGATCAGTTCACTCCTTGAACAGATCGTATGGAATGTCAACCGATCAGTTCACGCCTTAAACCGATCGTCTCAGCTGCCGTCAGGATGTCCTCCGCTCTTTGACATAACAGGAAATAAAATTCTATCCTATTTTACATTGTAAAAGGAGAAACCTCAAGTTACATTTTAGGGGAGCAAAGGTAGGAAAGAATCTCGAATTATTTCGAGTTACATCAGGAATAGGAGAAAGGGAATCGGTGCGCAGACCGAGATGCAAGCAACCACATACAACCATACACAGATAGGGTTTATTGGCCATAACCACGCTATACATCCACCACAAAACTCGTTTAAGGGCGACGCATATCGAGTGCATTAAAAATACATATCGTATATGTAAATTGGGATTTGTGGATTTAGGATTGGACATGCATAAAGCCAATTTTATTTGCATCGTATGCAATAAATAAAGGCGACAAACCAAAATCGATCATATCGATAATCCTAAAGTATAGAGCAGTTGACGTGGCTCTGATACCACTGTTGGGTTTTAGGGGAGGCAGAGAAGGCAGTGGAAACAAAAATTTTCTCTTCCCCAAACCCAGAACAAGGAAACACGTCAACGTCTATACAATAGGAAAGAATGGTTTGTGGAATCATTCCTTGTCCCGAGGCTTGCTTGGCGACAATACCTCGCGCCTTGTGCGGTCTTCACCTCCAGTCTTGGACGTTGTCTGTGCAGCTCCTGGTCACACCGGGACTGACGACTCCTGGTCTCACCGGGACTGTCGGGATTGACAGCTATCCTCTGAGTGACAGAAATCTCCTGCCTCTGAAGTAGTCCACACGGACCACCTAGAACTCCAATCTCCTTATCCCGCAAGGAATTGGAAGGAGTCGCACCCTCATGTCAGTGTACTAGTCACTGACACACTCTCTTGCCACCAGTCTCTTTCTGCAATTGTCTTTCCCTTGCTGTGCCTCCCTTATCGGGTAGCACTTGCTCGGGCTCTCTCGGTTACCAAAACCAGAGAGAATGACAACTTTACAGAGCAAGTGGTTGCACGGAGCTGTACTTTGAGAAGCCCCTAATACCCCTATATATATGAGATACATGGGACAGGGTTCTCCATCCTAGGCATTACGGGACTAAAGAAGGAGTAGAAGGGTTCGAGATTTTTCACAAAAACAACCAACTGCGCAACCTGAACCGATCGTTTCATTTTTGAAATAGTCGGTTGGGGACCTGAGCTGGTCGGTTGACACCTCAACCGATCGGTTCACTTCTGAATCGGTCGGTTCGTGGTCCTGATCAGTTCCCGATTGACTTTTCTTCTTTTTGTTTCTAATTTGTATCAAATACCAATCCTTGTTCCAATCAAATTGGGCAAGTGAAATAAAAATAAATTTCTCACCAATCCTACTTTCCCAACTTGCTCGGTTGCAACAGTTGAACCGATCGTTTCAACACTAGAAGCAATCGATTCACCCTGTCCATGAGCCGATCGACTCACTACCTGAGCCAATCGGTTCACCATGCTCAACCGATCGGTTCATCACATGAGCCAATCGGTTGGGAGTGCAGATTGTGCAGAAACAGTCAATTGTAGTTTCAATCAATCTCATACTCTAATCAATTTGTCCAACACCTTGAACACTATGATTTTGAGCTATCAATTAATTGAGTGTTTAATTGAACTACTAAACTCCTTTAGCAATCAATCTAAACATTGTTTCTGGACAAAACTCCTCTTCCAGGTTAAATCCTATGTGTGTGATCATGCAGATCCTTTTCACGTTGGTAGTGAAATTCCATAACATTTATGACTTCACAAGCAAAGAGCGGTGCCTAGTCACACATCAATGCTACCCAAGTGAAATAGAAAGTTGGAGAACAACTTTCAATCCTACAATCCGTGAATGGTGTTACAACGAATGTATAATTCCTTTGTCACTGATATCCCGAATGAACTCGAGGCATGGAACAGTCATCCTGTCAACGTTCATTCACTTTCTTGATCTCAGAGCAGATTGGAAGAGATATGTATGACATCAATATCACATACTGATTTACACATGTGTGCGCACGCTTATTTCAATCCTACTCATCAAGTGGCCTTGGATATCAAACTCCCTCAGAAGGGACAAATCCCATATCTATCACTCACCCCTCAAAAGCCCCATGTGTCAAAGCCACCCAATCATCACCTTTATAACAACCGATGTTTCAGGACTGTGTTTGATGATGTCAAAGTGTGCCCAACGACATGTGTTGAGTGTAGTGATTTCAGGTCAAAGAATCACACTCACCACCATCACTGTGAGTACTGACTGTGACTACCATGTCATGGTTCCATGTGTCAAACTCACGGTGGGTCTGTCCGGTATACTTGTTCTCTAACAAGTACCTATGTGTTTGGTTTGATATCTCTATATCATGACTAATGAGATTCTATCATCAACCAACAATACAATCTAGTCTTGTTTGTCATTGCTGTCTATCTACCTTCCATAATGACATCCGACTAGGGACATAACAAGAATGTACAAACTCTTAGCATCCGTATGATCTCATCGTTCAGGTCCTGAACCTGAAGGCATACGTCATTGAGTAATGTCATTCTCTAGACATTCAATCTGTTCTATCACGATCTCATATGACTGAACCAGAAAGAATTGGAAACTTGCCTTTGATGTTTCTCAAATCAATCTTAATGTATCCCACCAATCATCCCATGATTGGCTCTCAGGGCATATATACCAACACCCTCATGTCTCAGAGTCAAGGTCTCTAATCTTCTTCATTGGGTCTTGCCCTCTCTCTCTAGAGAAAACCCTACAACTGGTCCTACAACTTGAGCTTTCTCTCATAGAAGATGGGTCAAGCCCTTAAGGATACATGTCTACACCTAATGGGGTGAAACGTACTATTAAGATCTATGTCTGACATAGATCATCCCAGGCTCTACATGCTCCTCTCATGAACATCAGGTATAACCCTATGGGTCTAGGTCTAATACATGTGGTCAGCCTGATACTGTCCACCTCTACGTAGATGCATGCCTCTTCTATGCTCCTACATGTCCATAAGGGTTTATATATGGTCACCACTATCCTTCACAAAGAGAGAGCTATTCCTCACCCTCAAAGGCACGACGGCCCAAGGTTAGCCATTAAAAACACTAGGTCAAACCTAGCTCATGCTTCTCATGGGTACACAAAACCTATATGCATGTCAACCCACATACATACCTGCATGGTCAACCATGATGTCCAACTCATCCTGGAATCTCTCTCCCTAACTACCACTTAGGGTTAGGGTTAGCATCGTCCTTAGAGGATGTGTTAGGTCTCTACCTCTTCTTGAAGGCATCTGCCTCCAAGGTTAACTCTCTCTCCTCGACCTCCCATAAGAAGGTCTAACCTCAGATCTTTCCTGAGGGCATGACAACACACTACATGCAACCTAAGCATGTAATTAATCTTTAGTTTATGCTTAAACTATTAAACTTATTTCCATGATGTCTTGTTTACATACTTTTCATTGATTTGGTGGAGGATTCCTTAATCCTTGTCATACTTACCCTGACCTCAATAGGGTGGGGAAAATAGAGAAAAACCCTAGAACCTTACTTGAATTAGGGTTGAGAAGGGAAGAAGATAGATGAGAGAGTCCTAAACGTATCTTACTTCGAGTCAGAATCTAAGACTTTGGCCAGGCGGTCACATAGTATATGGGAGTCGTCGTAGACTGACTAGTGGGGTGGAGGAAAATATTGCCAGCCCCCAGATTGTGATCCCTTTCTAGACACCTCCGTCGTCTAAAAATCCTCTAATAACTCCCTCAGGTTCTATAGAATTTGTAAAATTTAATAATTATTAAGGATTAAATGAGAAACCATTGGCTCTAATACCAAATGTAACAACCCCACTTCCCAGTAACCCCCAATCAAGGAGACCAAGAGGTCAGAGGCGTTAACCCAAAATTCAGGATCAACTGTTTGACAATTTAATCAAAAATAATTATTAAATTCTACTAATACTAAACTAGAAAGCTAAAAAAAGTTAAAACTTTTTCACACCTTTTCAAAATAGGATCTACAACTTCTATCCACAGAAGAATTCTACCTATCTAATACTCCTTGGAATATTTAGTCTTTATCTTCACAAATTCTATTTTACTGTTTGTCCTTTTCATATAACACCTAAAATGCCGACAAACAAAACGTCAGTCAGTATATTTCTATACTGGTATGTGGGGATAAACATAATATCACAAATAGGCTCTAAAAACTAAAATATAGCAAATAATTGATTAACAATCCAAATTACGTTTTCAATGCAACTTCTCAACCACTTTTATCCTAAACCCTAGATTACCCTCTCTTAGGGGTTTTTTCCTTGCAAGGGACATAAGGCCACCTTCTCCATCCAGAGCTTGGTTCCTGGGGTCACCTCTCGAGGTGCCCAATGGTCGTCCCTCTGAGGCTTGACCAACTCAGACCTTCCCTCTGGGGCTTGGTCTTGCATCATACATAAGGGTGGTATTTAGGTTCAAGAAGTACATTAATAATTAAATGTTATACACATAGTCACTTTATGATATTGCAGAATTGAACAATCAAATAGTTTAGGTTTTACATCAATCAAGAAACCTCGTGAAACATTGTGAATAATAAGGCAATTATTCATAAAGTAACCACATACCTGTTCATTAGATTCAACAAGCTAATAGTAAATCCAAGCAAGAAATTGTCCAAGCAAGCAGTTCATTCCACACAAGCAATAATCCTAAAAAGTACATGTACTCTATTTACTATCCATTTTATCAGATTCTATCTATTCACTTGAACTCACTTCTTAGGGTTTCCTACTCCTTTTTAGGGTTTTAATAGGGTTCATCTTTGTCATTATCTCTATAAACCCTAAAACAAAAAAAACTGATTACAACCCTTAACTAGCTTGTTAAAACTTTCCTAACAACCTTAGGAACAACTCAAAACTACTTCCTTCTAAGGAATCTTGAATTAACCACATTAATCACCTTTTACCCTAAATTAGGGTTTCTATATGCATTATAACTTATTCATGTGTTAAAACCCTACAGCAAGCATAGTATCAACTATACCAGATTCAACTCTTACTTTTCCTTTCAACAGGTTACTATAACTCAAAATAACATAACTAAGATATTAAATTTGATTTCCAAACACAATTAGGATTTTAATATGGTTTAATACATAAACATGGTTAACTCAAGGTACTTTTAGAATTATGACCAGACTCGGGCTATAGAACTATTTTTAATGGATTCCTCACGTTCTCATGATAAATTTTCATATATAATTTGTCTCAAACGGAGTTACCAATCTTTTACTACGATTTTTGCAAGTTAAATTTATCTCTCAGCCAATCACAGACTGCCACATGAGCTCCTCACTTCCTTTCCCTTTTCCATGTGGGTAACGCCACAGCCAATGGCACACGACCATCTCACCAACTTGCTCTAGTGAGGCTGAGTCGGGAAGAAAAGGACCGAAGGTTCGTTCTGCCCCTGCCCTTCTTCTCACACGTCGGGGGTAAATTCATCTTTCGCCTCTAATCCATCTTCCTCCTTTGCTTCTGCAAACAGGGACTCCACGACTAGCAGACCTTGGTCACTGAGTAGTTGACTCAGATTTGTAGGGTGCCAGAGCACCAGTCTAGGTGTAGATCATTGTGAAGCATCTTCCTACACTCGAAGATCACCCTGATTCTATCGGAGTCGACTCACACCGAGAGGACGAACAAGTTGCTTGCCAGCCAAACTAGCGAGGAATAGGGGGGAAAGAATAGAGGTGGTGAGGTGGAATTGGGAACCGATGTTGGTGTTGTTTAGGCGGTGGGACATCTAGAACAAATAGATGATCTCCCATAGGGTCCCTAAACCCCTATTTATATACCTCCCAACCTAGTCGGTTGCTCTCAGAGACCAGATTGGGAAAAACTCCTCTGTGTCCCAAAATTCTAGCAAACCTGGGATCCATGAGTCTGAATTCTCCTCCTGATTTCAATGGAATACTTTCCACAAACGCCCGCATAGAGACCATTGAGGAATCCAATCCCAAAATCTCATTTCCCTATTCTTTTCTAATAGAAGGGTGCAAGGAACAACCACTGTTGGATCTTAAATCCAACGACCATCATTCATGTGCCAATAACACTTATTTCAGGTTAATTGGATAAATGTGACTTTTAATACTTTATAAGGATTATCTCCTCACTTTAGGATAATTTGCAAAAATCCATAACTCTTAAACAACATATTCTTTTAATCCCAAAATTTAGGGGAAGCTTTATCTTGACTTAATCTACTCGTGTACCAAATTTGAGTCCCAAATTCCAAAGGGAAAGTGCATTATCTTCATGTGCAAGTTATTCTTTATTAAAGCTTATTTAATAGTATTTTCTCTTTCTTATCCTATTATCTTTGCAACTTGGAATCCTTGGAACCCAAGGAATCCGAAAGATACAAAATCCTTCCTTGAAGGATAATTCTTAGCCTTCTAGATGCTTCTACATCTTTCTTTTCTCCTTATCTTAGTTATTCCTATATTAATTGATTTCTTTTCCTTTTTATTTCCTTTTTCTTGTTATTGGGCCCAATAGCCAACAAGGCCCACGAAATCAAACACATAAGGCTATTTATCAAAGGAATCCATTCAAGGCACATAATTCACACAAATTACATAATCATACATTGATTAGGGAAATTTCATTTCCAACCCAAAAGAACCCAAACAAATTTGGGGTTGTAATAAGATTCTTCTTCCTCTCCATGTGGCTCTTTATTCCACATCGTTGAGTGCTTCTACTTAAATTAGGACTCTCTATGTTTCTCTCATATTACATGTCATTTTGTGATGCTTGTTGATGTATCCTACCATACTTTAATTCGAGCAACGCTTCTTGTTGTTTACATTCATCCTTTCCTACTATGTTGAAAATATGGTAGTGCCTCTTTCTTATTCTTGTACCATGCTCCTTATCCTGGTATTGTTATTTTCTGATCATGGGTGACTCCTCTAAGACACTTCTCACCATTATATATAGTGATATTCCCCATATTATTGATGACAAATTCTCATTGGCTAGATGTTGTTCAAATATTTTTAGAATCATAGGGTAAACTCAAGTTTATCACTGAGGATGTCCTTGCCATGTCTGATACTGCATGGACTATAGGAAACAACTAGGTTCTCCCCTAGATTTGGGGGTGCATGGATCCTAATATTGCAGTCACGTACATGTGGCACAATACAAAAAGGCCATGTGGGATGAAATGAAGCAATTCCTCACTAATGAGGACAACTTCTTGTGCATCTACAATGCCATGGACAAGATCTTCTTTGAGCGGCGATGGGATCATCCCCTTTCTAAAATACTATGATGCAATGAAGGCTCTATAAAACCATATGATCTTCTTCTCTCCAAAACCTCTATTGAGGTTACCAAAGAAATGGAAACTCTCCTTATTGGGTGCTTCCTCAATGAGCTTCATCCTCATTTTGTTGTTGTTTGACAACTTCTCATGGTTAGTGCAACCCTTTTGTCTATGGACCAAGAAATATGCACACCTAGCCTAGTATGAGATCATTTATCCTTTCATCTCTCCCACTACTACATCTGAGTTTCCACTAGCATTATATGTGGCGGCCAGAGGTGAAAAACACTAGAGGGGGGTGAATAGAGTTTTAAAGATATTTTAACAATTATTTAACTCAAACAACCACAATTGAAAATGGAAGAAGGAGACAAGTGTTTAGAGTGGTTCCAACCTTAGCAAATACTAAGGCAGTCAATCCACTACCCAGTTTCTTACCCAACCGGGATTTTGAAAGAATCAAATTTTATTACCTCGCAAGGACTTTACATAAAATTACAATTCTTTCACCAAACCCTTCGAACAGCCTTCACCTAGAAGTAGTTGCACCAACTTTGAAGCAGCCTTCTTGAAGTAACTTCAAGCTCCCCCTTGAAGTAGCCTTCCTCTTGAAGTAGCTTCCCGTTGCAACAGCCTTCTTGAAGTAGTCTGAAGTCCACCTTCTCCACCGAGAAGAGCCTTCTCCAATCCGCAGCCTCCAACCCTAGGAGTAGCAAGGAGAATACAAAAGATAATAGGGAACAAGAAGGAAAAATAGAAATTACAATACCACTTGAAGCTCAAGGCTTGATTTGCCTATATCAAGCATATAGATCTCCTAACCAATGAATATTGGAATGTAGGTTTAGTGGATAGGAGATGCTAGCCTATAGGACATGAAATTTGGAGCAAAGAAAAGAATAGCCAATGCTAGTGTTGCTCAATTGCTCAAAACAGTTTGCCAATTGTAAGTGTAAGCTCAAGTATATGCACAAGTACCTTTTTGGTGTCCTATGGCTTGTCCTGTTTATAGGAATGGCCTATGGATACTTAAGGACATTCTAGATACTTTCTAGGGGGTTCCAAGTGCTCAATTAGCCGTTAGGTATCCACTAGTTGATTTAACAATGGCTAGTTTAATTAATTCTGCAGTTGCTGTCAGAGTCCATCTCGGTCGAGAAATTGTCGACCGAGACACCTACTCGGTCAAAGTTTTGTCGACCGACAGGCTCTCTGGATCAATTATTTGCAATGTTCATCTCCAACTGCCAACTACCTTGTCAGTTGTGTCTAACGGCTACCTGGGTCTTTCTCGGTCGAGAAGTTTGTCGACCGAGAGTGTCTCGGTCGAGGAGTTTGTCGACCGAGATTGACCCTGTTTCAATGTTTCAAATAAAGTGCTAAGTGTATGTATGAGTGTGAAAATGTGACACTAATGAAGGGGATGATCTATCTAAGTGTAGTGATTGGATAGGGAAGATATAATGCTTGATTTACATGGATTTTAAGTACTTGTACATTATATATTTGTACAAGTTTACAATTGATTACATTTCATGAAATTTACAAGCATTCAAGCATATAGTTTCCCTAGTACTTTGTCATCCACCTCATTCCTGCAACACTCAAGTAGCACGTTAGATCAACAAGAATGAAATGTTTGTCATCATCGAAACAAAGGGATTATACTAATGTCAATTTAGCCAACAATCTCCCCCTTTTTTAAGATGACAAACATTTCCTAAATATAAAATAAGGAAATATAAATCATATGAGTTTCATACCTGAAGTTTACCTTTTGTAGCCATTCTTGTTTTGCAAGTGTATGCTGGCCGAGATATTATGAAACTCATTTTTTTTATGTTTTTGATTTTATATTATTTCTCCCCCTTTGTCATTTCAAAAAGATAACCAAGATAATCATTTAGTATGACTTTTTATTTCTCCCCCTTAATTTGATATTTAGATGCTCCCCTTTAAATACGATATTCAGTTTTAAAAGCAAGGGATTTAATATCATTTTTGTCTAATTTAGCCATAATTTGTTTCTCAATCATTTGCAAAGGATGTTAAGCCTTGAAATGATATGAGATCTTTTTAGATTCATGGCATATGTATGTTGAGTTCTCATCCATTTTACACGGGATGTTAAGCCCTAAAAATGAAATAAGATCCATTTAAGCTTAGAGTACAAGAAGAAAATATCTCTAACCAAAACATGGGATGTTAAGCCCTAATTTGTTTAGAGAATTCCATTTAAAAACAAAATTTGTATATCAATTTGAGGATTCTAAGATCACAAATGATTTTAAATTTTGAGTTTGATCTTTATCAAGAGTATATTTTGAGTCAAGATACTAAGATTAAGTATATTAAAATGATATACAAATAAGCATAATGTCAAGCTTATTTTAGGTCGGTCTTGACTACGACCATAGCGCCCCTTGGTCAAACTTTAACTTCAACCAAGAGGCAATTTCTGCAGATTTTCAATTTGAACGCTTATATGTGAAGTATATTTTCTGCAAAAAAAATGTATTTTTTTTCCATGAAGTTTTACTGTTTATGCAAAATGGCATCTTCATATGACCTGAATTACAATGATCAATAACAATATTCATGGTTTGTATATATGAATCAAAGATTATAGTAGACAAACCAATGAAACATATGGCACAATAATTATGAATGCAATGATCAAGATAGAATTATGAAATTTCATGAAATACTTCTATTGAAATATCAATTTTATTTCTTCGGTACCCTTATTTTCATCATAAGATTCTTAAAAATGAAAGCACGATTAATATCTCAAGTCTTTTAAAGATACCAATTGAGAAATTTTTATCTTATATGTGATAACATTGTGCTCTTTGCAAGCATTACAGTTCTTGTTCTAAGAAACATATCACCAAAAAATCATTTTGCTTGCCAAGGAACCATGCATACAATAATCATTCATGTATCCATGCATACAATTATCATTTTCTATTTGTGCTAACATAGCATCATCTTTATGAGCTGAATGATGAAATGATGAAAGCATATCCATGATAGAACAAATAAAAGCATATAATGATAATTCCATGAAATACAATGGTTGTGATCATTTAAACTAGATGTCATAACACTTGATTTCTATATGGATAAACCAGGAAATACTTTAGGAAAATCATGTGAATAATTATAAAATAGTAATTTCTTTTTATTAAGCTAAGCATGATTTTCAATTTTAACTTATTTAGAGGATCAACCAAAATAATCTCAAATATATTTAAAAATTTTCAAGAATGGTCATCAACTTGTTTTGCAAGTAAAATCAGTCATTAACAATGAATAGATAGTAATATGATCAACACATTCAACAGATTTATTGCAGACTGGAATTCAGTAACCTGCTCGGTCGAAGATTTCTCGACCGACAGATTGCTCGGTCGACATTTTCTCGACCGACCTGGTTTCTGTACTGTTTTTCAGAACTGTTAATTGTTTCCAAACAAAATTATACAAGTTAGAGCTCAATTGTGTTGAGATATGACATTTGTATATCAAGGATTAGTTTAGGTCAAATCTCAACTAGTCAAACTTAAATTTCTAAGTTTTAGGAACCCAAGCTAGATCATCATTCTTTTTCTTGTATGGGCATGAAGAAGAGTAGTGTCCAAGACGCAAGCAATAATGACAACTAATGGATTCAACTTCATTTTTCTTTTTAGAAGTTGAATTGTTCTTGGGTACATTCATGGATTGATTCTCTAGCACTTGTAGTATTTCTTCTTACAGGTGCTTTGAATGGATTCAACTTCATTATTAGTCTTAAAACTTTTATATTGCTTACCATTTACAATGAGAGTTTCTTCTTCACTATCATCTTCACTTGTATCATGATTGTTCTTGGTTGATGCTTTGAATGCAATGTCCTTCTTCCTCCCTTGTTGAAGTTCACGTTCTCTTCTTTCTTCCTCTTCTAACGTTGCCTCATGAGCTTCTAGGTTGCCAATGACTTGTTCCATCTTTAATCGGGTAAGGTCATTTGATTCTTCAATGGCCGTCACCTTGGGCTTGTATTTGGGAGGAAATGATCTAAGAATCTTTGATACCTGATCTTCCTCAAGAAAAACTTTACCTAAGACATTTAAACCATTTACAATAGAAGAGAATTTTGCATACATTTCACTAATAGATTCATTTGAATCCATACGGAAATGTTCAAACTTTTGTTTAAGCATACTAACTTTGGAATTCTTAACTTGAACTGTCCCTTCATAAGTTATAGAAAGTCTATGCCATATTTCATAGGCTGTTTCACAGTTTGATATTCTATTAAATTCTCCTACTGAAATTGAACAATAAAGAATACTTACAGCCTTTGCATTCATTTGAGCTGATTTTACCGTATTGGTGTCCCAAGCTGCATATTCCATTTGAGGTAGCTCATAAGGGGTTGACACCATTCTCCATAGATCCCAAATGATGCCTTGAAAGTAGAACTGCATCCTTCTCTTCCAATATGTGTAGTTTGTTCCATCAAACGCTGTGAAAACTACTAGAGGGGGGTGAATAGAGTTTTATAGTGATTTTAATAATTATTTAACTCAAACAACCAAAATTGAGATTAGAAGAAGGAGACAGGCGTTTAGAGTGGTTCCAACTATAGCAAATACTATAGTTGTCAGTCCACTACCCGGTTGCTTACCCAACCGGGATTTGAAAGTATTTATTTTATTACCTCTCGAGGATTTATACAAAATACAATACTTTCAACCACACCCTTTGAGCAGCCTTCACTTGAAGTAGGTGCACCAACCCTGAGGTAGCCTTCTTGAAGTAACTCCAAGCTCCCCCTTGAAGTAGCCTTCCTCTCTAGAAGTAACCTCCCGTTGCACCAGCCTTCTGAAGTAGCTCAAAGTCTCCTTCTTTGCCAAGAAGATCTTCACCCTCTCCAATCCGCAGCCTCCAACCTAGGAGTAGCAAGGAGAGTACAAACAGTAATAGGGAATAAGAAAGAAAAAGGAAATTACAACTTATCCTTTAAAGCCCAAGGCTTGATATGCCTAGATCAAGCGTATAGATCTCCTAACCAAATGTGTGAACTTGTGATTGCTGTGGGTAGGAGATTCTAGCCTATAGGACACGAATTTGAGCTAAGGAGAAAGTAGGCCAATGATCACAGTGCTCAATTTGCTTACAACAGATTGCTCAAGTAAGCTCAAGTATTTCTCAAGTGTAGCAAGTGTAAACAAGTGAGTTTAGGTGTCCTATGGCTTGTCCTATTTATAGGAATGGCCTAAGGAAGCTTAAGGACATTCTAGACAACTTCTAGGGGTTTCTAAGTGCTTAACTAGCCGTTAGGTACAAAGTTGTTGCTTTAACAACGGCTAATTAATTAATTCTGCAGTTGCTGTCAGAGACCATCTCGGTCGACAAATGGTCGACCGAGATACCTACTCGGTCGAACTTTTGTCGACCGACAGGCTCTCTGGAACAAGTGATTTGCAACGTCTTTCATCAACTGCCAACTAACTTGTCTGTTGTGTCTAACGGCTACTTTGGATCTTTCTCGGTCGAGAAGATTGTCGACCGAGAGTGTCTCGGTCGAGGAGTTTGTCGACCGAGATTGATCCTGTTTCAAGGTTTCAATTTAGGCACTAATTATGTGTGTAAGTGTGCATAAGTAATCCTATTTTAATGGGATGACTTGTCTAACTGTGGTGTTTAGCTAGGGAGAATCTAACGCTTGATTTACATGCAATTCTAAGTACTTGTACATTATATATTTGTACAAGTTTTTACAACAGTGATTACATTGCATGAAATTATAAATATGTAAGCTTGTAGATTTTCCCTTGTTGCTTTGTCATCCTGCACACTCAAGTAGCACGTTAGATTAATAAGAATGAAATGTTTGTCATAATCAAAACAAAGGGATTTATAGATGTCCATTTAGCCAACACGCTGGAGGTCTAGCCACAAGTGTCCCTTCAAGGTTGAGGTTGTTGAGCAGCCCGTCACCCATTCTTCAAGACTTGGTTAGAGTTCCTTGAAGCCTGCTCTGATACCAATTGAAAAACACTAGAAGGGGGTGAATAGAGTTTTAAAGATATTTTAACAATTATTTAACTCAAACAACCACAATTGAAAATGGAAGAAGGAGACAAGTGTTTAGAGTGGTTCCAACCTTAGCAAATACTAAGGCAGTCAATCCACTACCCGGTTGCTTACCCAACCGGGATTTTGAAAGAATCAAATTTTATTACCTCGCAAGGACTTTACATAAAATTACAATTCTTTCACCAAACCCTTCGAACAGCCTTCACCTAGAAGTAGTTGCACCAACTTTGAAGCAGCCTTCTTGAAGTAACTTCAAGCTCCCCCTTGAAGTAGCCTTCCTCTTGAAGTAGCTTCCCGTTGCAACAGCCTTCTTAAAGTAGTCCGAAGTCCACCTTCTCCACCGAGAAGAGCCTTCTCCAATCCGCAGCCTCCAACCCTAGGAGTAGCAAGGAGAATAAAAAAGATAACAGGGAACAAGAAGGAAAAACAGAAATTACAATACCACTTGAAGCTCAAGGCTTGATTTGCCTATATCAAGCATATAGATCTCCTAACCAATGAATATTGGAATGTAGGTTTAGTGGATAGGAGATGCTAGCCTATAGGACACGAAATTTGGAGCAAAGAAAAGAATAGCCAATGCTAGTGTTGCTCAATTGCTCAAAACAGTTTGCCAATTGTAAGTGTAAGCTCAAGTATATGCACAAGTACCTTTTTGGTGTCCTATGGCTTGTCCTATTTATAGGAATGGCCTATGGATACTTAAGGACATTCTAGATACTTTCTAGGGGGTTCCAAGTGCTCAATTAGCCGTTAGGTATCCATTAGTTGATTTAACAATGGCTAGTTTAATTAATTCTGCAGTTGCTGTCAGAGTCCATCTCGGTCGAGAAATTGTCGATCGGGACACCTACTCGGTCGAAGTTTTGTCGACCGAAAGGCTCTCTGGATCAAGTATTTGCAACGTTCATCTCCAACTGCCAACTACCTTTTCAGCTGTGTCTAACGGCTACCTGGGTCTTTCTCGGTCGAGAAGTTTGTCGACCAAGAGTGTCTCGGTCGAGGAGTTTGTCGACCGAGATTGACCCTGTTTCAATGTTTCAAATAAAGTGCTAAGTGTATGTATGAGTGTGCAAATGTGACACTAATGAAGGGGATGGATGATCTATCTAAGTGTAGTGATTGGATAGGGAAGATCTAATGCTTGATTTACATGGAGTTTAAGTACTTGTACATTATATATTTGTACAAGTTTACAATTGATTACATATCATTAAATTTACAAGCATTCAAGCATATAGTTTCCCTAGTACTTTATCATCCACCTCATTCCTGCAACACTCAAGTAGCACGTTAGATCAACAAGAATGAAATGTTTGTCATCATCAAAACAAAGGGATTATACTAATGTCAATTTAGCCAACAAGAGGATGTGGTCATAGATGAGGTTAACAATCAAAGTGTACTTATTGTAGCAAGCGGGTACTGACTAAAGACATTTGTCATCAAATCATGGATATTTTTTCCACTGTGGGAGAGGGCATAGAAGGGGATCTACCCACATTGCCCAAGCACCTTCCCACATTTCCAAGAATCTACCCTGCCAACTGGTGTTGTCCCAACTCCACCACATGTGTCTTCTCAAACTTCTCATGTCTCATTGTCGAATGAGGTGTACGAAGACTTCTCCAAGTTGCACAACATTATGGGGATTCACCTCCCCACAACAACATGACAACCACTACCTCCTCTGAGTGGCACATTGGTGACCTGCCTAATGCATCCCTTTAGCCAATATAACCATTTCTCCTCAAGGTAATTTTAGGGCATATAAACTATCTCCAAATTCAAACTAGATTGTAGACTCATGGTCGACACAACATATGAGGCTATGCCCCACCTTCTTACTACCTTTGACTCTTTTATTTTATATCCCTCTGTCACTATGACAAATGGATCAATAAAATGACCACTCATTGTGGCATAATTCCTCTTTCTTATAAACTTTAACTATTTGTCATTCACCTTTTGCCTAACTTCCCATATGATTTCATGTCAATTGCTAAAATTATCGATTCTCTTTGATGCTTCATGACCTTTGGTCCTTATGGTTTTATTTTATAGGATTGGAGGAATTTGATGATGATGGGTAGGATTGCAATCTGGTGATCTCTATTACTTCTCTACCCCACCACCCAGTCTGACGCATGCCCTCCTTTCTTCTAGTCCACTATATCTATATTTCTACTTTGTACATCTACCGTTGGAGAAGCTTAAAATATTAGATAAATCGATTTCTTCTTGTTCGTATATCTTGTGTAATACTTGTGAGATAGGGAAACACCATTATGTGTCTTTTTAGGCTCGTACTACTAGACAATCATCCTAATATTTGAATTCATATGTAGTGATGTTTGTGGTCCATTTCGGACCACTCATTATAATGGATTGAAATATTTTCTTAGTTTTATGGATGATTTCTACAGAATGACTTGGCTCTACCTTCTTCAAACTCATGATGAAATTTTTGGAATGATTCATGTGTTTGATATAATGATCTCTGTGCAATTTTCCACATCTATTAAAATCCTTTATAATGACAATTCCCTTTAGTATACCCAAAAGGTAATTTCCTATTTTTGCCAAGAAGTTGGGATGATTTGTCAATTCTCTTGTGCTTATTCTCCAAAAAAAAATGGCATTATCAAGCATAAAAATCATCACCTTCTTGACATTACGTGCTCTCTTCTTATTCATGCCAACGCCTCAACATAGTATGTTTAGATGTGCTTCTCACTGCATGGTTTGTCATCAATTGTCAACCTTCCTCAGTTCTTAAGCAACAAGCTTCTTTTTCAATTGTTTCTCCACAATCTAATATTGTTCCTTTGTTGGGTTTTGTGGGATAGAATAGGCAATGGAAACAAACATTTTACCTAACCACAAACCCATAACTAGCAAATTGCATCAACAACTATGCAATAGTAAGGATGGTTAAGCGAGATATACCTGGTCCCAAGGCTTTCTCAATGATAATACCTCGCAATTAGTGCAGCCCTCAACCACTTAGTCTTCGACAGTGTCTGTGCAAATGCTGGTCTTGACTCGAACTGTGGTTGATAGTTGTCCTCCTGAGCGGCAAAAATCTCCCACCTCTAACAATAGTCCACACAGACCATTGGGAACTCTAATCATTCTGAAGGAATTAGAATAGAAGGATTCGTCCCCTTCTGTTGGTGTACTAGTCACCAATATACTCTCCCACCACTAGTCGCTTTTCTACAATTGTCTTTCCCTCACTATTCCTCCCTGGATGGGTAGAACTTGCTTGGGATCTCTCGGTTACCAAAACCAATGAGGACAACAAATTTTTAGAGCAACTGACGTTCTAAGTTGTGTGTTCTGAGAAGCCCCCTGTACCCCTCTATTTATAGTAGAGGGCAGGGTCAGGGTTCCTAGTCTCTGGGAGAGTAGAAGGGTCTGGAATTTTCACAAACTGATTATGCTGCGGTAGGAAAACCAATAGGTTCACAATTGAACCATTCATTTGGGTAGGTGAGCCGATCAGTTCACCCAGTTAACTGATCGTTTCACTTCCCAGACTTTCCTTCAATTGACTTTCCTTATTTGTTTATAATTAATGCAAAAATTAATTCTTGTCCCAATCGAATTGAACAAGTAAAACACATATCTTTTCTCATGAACCGAGAAACCCAACACCTTCTCGTTTGGTCCATGTGAACTGATCGGTTCACTATAGTGAACCGATCGTCTCACTAACCATGAGCCGATCGGTACACCTAGTGAATTGGTCGGTTAGTGGTCTAGGTTGTGCAGAACTCAGTCAATGCAGTTCTTAATCAATCTGACACTCTAATCACTTGGTTCCACACTTGAACTTGATGATTCTAAGTCAAGTCTATTGATTGAATGTTTAATTGAGTATCTAAACACTTTAGTAATCAATCTAAACATCATTCATGGATAAAATCCTCTTCCAGGTTAATCCTATGTGTGTGACCCTATAGGTCCCATTTCACGTTGGTAGTGAATGTCCACAACTAACTTATGACTTCATAAGAAAAGAGCAGTGCCTAGTTGCACATCAGTGCTACCCAAGTGAAAAGGAAAGTTGGAGAACAATTTTGAACCTACAATCTGTTATTGGTGTTACAGTGAATGTATAGTTCCTTTGTCATTGGTATCTGGATTGAACTTGAGGCATGGACTTGTTATCCTATACAAACGTTCAACCCATGTTTCTTGAACCAGAGAAGACTGTCTGAGATATATGCAAGCTCAATATCATATATTGACTCACATGTACATGGCCATGTATTTCTTAGTCTCGCTTATCATGTGGCTAGGATATCATACTCCCTTAGGGGGGACAAATTCCATATCTATCACTCACAGTCAAAACCCCATGTGTCAAAGTCACCCAATCATCACCTTTATAACAATCCATATTTCAGGGTTGCGTTTGATGATGTTAAAGTCTACCCAACCACATGTGATGATGGTAATGATTTTAGGTCTAAGAGCCACAGTCACCACCAATACTATAAGAGATGATCCTGACTAACCAAGTGTGGTTTCCATGCATCACTCTTACGATGGGTCTGTCTGATACATTGTTCTCTAACATGTATCTGTGTGTTTGGTTTGATATCATATATCATGACTAATGAAATTTTATCATCAAACAACACACACTCTAGTCCTTTGTGTTATTGATGTCTATGGTTATTTCCCCAATAACAACCTACTAGGGACATTAGTGAGAATGCACATACTCTTAACATCTGTATGATCTCATTGTTCAAGTCACGTACTTAAAGACATATATAATTGAGTTTTGTCATTCTCTAGATAGTTATCAAGTAATACTATTATCTCAAAAATAGTTAAAACATATAGACAAAAATTTCCTTTATTATTATTATTCAAATCATTTACAAAGTATGTCATTACAATCATCATATGACTGGCTCTATGGGCATACATATCAATAGACTCCTACTTGCACTTAGAGTCAATCACCCATGAACCTTAGTCCTTGTGATCTAGCATGACCATCATGCTTCTGTTGAGAAAGTGCCTTAGTTAAGGGATCATCAATATTGTCTTCAGTTGGTACTATGAAAATCTTCACATCTCCTCGTTGTATAATATCTCATATGAGATGGAAGCGCCGCTCTATGTGCTTGGACCGCTGATGTGATCTGGGTTCTTTAGCTTGTGCAATAGCTCCATTGATGTCAGAATAAATCTCAATTGCATCACAGATGTCAGGAACCTCCCCGAATTCAGAGATGAACTTCTTGATATGCACAACCTCCTTTGTTGCATTAGATGCAACAATATACTCGACCTCTGTCGTAAAATCAAAAACTGTCTCTTGCTTGAAACTCTTCTAGCTCACAACTCCGTTGTTAAGGCAAAACACAAATCCTGACTGTGATATGTAATCATCTTTATCGGTTTGGAAGCTTGCAGTGTAACCCTTTACCACCAACTCTTCCTCACCACCATAGATGAGGAATTGATCCTTAGTTCTTCTCAAGCACTTTAGGATGTTCTTCACAGTTGTCTAGTGATCATCTTCTGGATCTAACTGTATCTACTCATCATGCTGAGTGCATATGGGACATCGGGACGGGTGCACAACATTGCATACATGATGGATCCAATTGCTGATGCATATGGAATCTCACTCATGTGTTCCATCTCTTTATAAGATTTGGGACATTGAGCCCTAGAGAAGGGAACTACATGAATCATGGGTATGCTTCCTCTCTTTGAGTTCTCCGTGTTTAACCTCTTCAACACTTTGTCAATGTACGTGCTTTGACTTAGTCCAAGAAGTCTTCTGGATCTATCTCGATAGATCTTAATTCCTAAGATATAGGATGCTTCTCCATCTTTCATTGAGAATGTATTTCCAAACCATGTCTTTACCTTTTGTAAAATAGAGATGTCATTTCCCATCAATAGTAGGTCATCTACATACAATATGAGGAATCTAGTCATGCTCTCACTAACCTTGTTGTACATAAAAGGTTCATCTTCATTTTGACTAAAGCCAAACTCTTTGACTGCGTCATCAAATCGAAGATTCCAGCTCTGATATGCTTGCTTCAATCCATATGTTGACCTTTATAGCTTACATACTTTATTTGCAAACTTTGGATTTATAAAACCTTCAGTCTGTGTCATGTACACATCATGTACAATATTCCCATTAAGGAATGTTGTTTTAACATCCATTTGCCAAATCTCATAGTCATAGTAGGCTACAATAGCAAGCATGATCCTGATGGACTTAATCATGGTGACATGAGAAAAGGTTTTGCCATAGTCAACACCTTGAACTTGTTTGAAACCCTTTGCAACCAATCTGCATTTATAAGTTTGCACATTTCCATCCATGTTTGTCTTCTTCTTGAAGACCCATTTTCACCCTATGGGTTTTACCCCTTTAGGTGGATCCACCAAGATCCAATACCTTGTTGGTATACATGGATTCCATCTCAAATCTCATGGCCTCAAGCCATTTCTCAAAATTTGGTCCCTATGTAGCTTCCAGTTAGGTAGTTGGCTCATCATCTATGACCAACTCACCGCCTTCTTGAGTCACAAGATATCCAAATCTTTCAGGCTCAAGGTGTGTACTACTAGATCTATGAGGTCCCTGTGTTACTTGAGGAATTTGAGATTCCACAACAACATGTAATTCTCTATGTTCCTCTTGTTCATCTATCGCTTCAATGTTTTCTTGTTGATCTCGAACTTCTATGAGTTCCACTTGCCTCCCACTAATTCCTTTGGAAACGAATTATTTTTCAAGAAATGCAACACTTTGGCAAAAAACACTTTGTTGTCTGTTGGGTTATACAAGTAATATCCCTTGGTTTCCTTGGGATATCCAATAAGGTAACATTTATTAGATCTAGGTCCTAGCTTTTTAGGAAACATGTTCTTGATGTAAGCTTCATACCCCCAAATCTTCATAAAAGACAATTTGGGACTCTTCCATGTCCATATCTCATATGGTGTCTTTTGAACCGATTTTGACCGTACTCGATTAACTGTAAACGCGGCGGTTTCAAGAGCATAACCCCAGAATGTTGTCAAAAGACTAGTAAAAACTCATCATAGATCACACCATATCCAATAATGTGTGATTCCTTCTCTCTGACACACCATTCTGCCGTGTTGTTCCAGGTGGAGTCCATTGTGATACAATACCACCGGCTCTCAGAAGGTCCTCAAACTCTTGGCTTAAGTATTCTCCACCTCAATCAGATCGAAGTGCCTTAATACTTTTGCCAAGTTGGTTTTGTACTTCATTCATGAAATCCTTGAACCTTTCAAGGGTTTTTTATTTATGTTTCATCAAGTAAACATAACCATACCTACTGAAGTCATTAGTAAATATAATGAAGTATTGATACCCACCTCTAGCATTTGTTCTAAAAGGCCCACATACATATGTATGTATGAGTCCTAATAGATCACTCGCTCTCTCACCTTTTCTTGAAAAGGGAGCCTTGGTCATCTTGCCCAATAAATAAGATTCACATGTCTCTAATGATTCAAGATCAAAAGAGTCCAGATAACCATCTTTATGGAGTCTAGATATGTGATTCTCATTTATGTGCCCTAGACGACAATGCCAAAGGTATGTTTTATTTGAGTCATTGAGTTTTTGTCTTTTGGTGTTTATGTTTTATACACTTGTCTATAGATCTATAAAATATAGACCATAAGACATTAGGGCACTACCACAAAAGATCCCATATTTAGAAATGGAACACTTTCCATTCTAAATAAGAAATTCAAATCCATCCTTGTCCAAACAAGATATAGAAATGATATTCCTATTAGTGGAAGGTACATAATAGCAGCTATATAACTCTATTACCAGCCCACTTAGTAGAGATAACTCATAGGTTCCTACAATACTGGCAACAATTCTTGCTCCATTAGAAAAACGTAGTTCAAACTCGCCTTTTGCTAAAGGCCTACTTCTTTTCAGATCTTTCACATTTTAACAAATGTGTGATCCATGTCTGGTATCAAGTACCCATGATGAAGAAGTAGTAAAGTTAATCTCAATTACATATACACCGGAAGTAGAGATCTCTATCTCTTGCTTCATCTTCCTTGATTCCTTTAATCCTCTCAGTATTTTGAGTACAGAAGATTTAGACTTCAACTTGGCGGGAGAACGCTTCTCTACCTTGCTTGTGTCCTTGGACTCCATTCCATTGATCACTATCATGGATCTATCATTCTTCATTTGTTCTTCAATATTTGTCATGTCAAGAAACTATGACAACTATTTATCCATGTTACACAAGTAGTAATACTTTATAAACATGATATATGATTTAGATAATGACTGCAAAATCATATACGTGGCCAACTCTTGACCCAAAGGAAATCCCAGTTTCTCTAGACGTTCTATATGCCTAATCATATTGAGCACATGGAGTCTAACTGGATCTCCCTCTATCATTTTTCATTCAAACAACGCCTTAGGCATACATAGAGAGGATTCTACATGCACTATTATCTTAGGAATATGCAGAACACTTCTCATAGTCCTTGAACAGTAATGGAAATTTTTGTCAATCAAATTGTCTGGTTTCAATGATGATTTCTTTTCCATTTGATTCTATAAGAGAAATTTTGTAATTTGTCAAAACTCCTTTTGATTTAATTTGATTTGGATAAATTTGATGATATTTATTTGGCCTTTAATTAATTATTGCTTCCACTATTTTGTTTAAACTGATAGCCCTCACCATCAATTTGAAATATTGCAACGTACAATACTCTAGTGGGCCAAGATCCATATTTCACCAAGTCATGAATCAGCTTTGGCTGATCACCCATATCTTGACTATTTAGGTAGGTCATCATGTCAATTGCATCATATGCAACTCTTAGATAGATGATAAGCGCAACTCTTTACCATATTCATCTTCATGCCTCTGGGCTTAGGCTCTCCAAGTCCCTAGTTAAGTCTTGACCCAATAGCCAACACGATAGGTATGTGCCATGCTTTGTGTAAATCTACATATCTACCATCATAGTTCCACGAGATGGATGGCACACTATGCTTTGTACAAATCCACGCTTGGTCGATCAAGTTTTTTCATGTATGTTGCTAATGGAAGGCATCTAAGGCTTAATATTGAATTGAGGGGTTTGGTATTTATATACATATACATATCCAATCACCACATATATAGTATGTATCATATACATTCTATATCCCACAAGAAAACATGTGAAGTGATAAAGAAATGATTATGGCCATCCTATTTGTAATTCCTTGAGCCACAAGGAATTATGGTCATCTAGGTCTACATCATATACAACAACCTATTGTTGATGAAGATCTATGCTTGGGCCGTTCCGAGTTGATCAGCTCATCCTATGATTGATCGACTCACGTCTTGGCCGATCGGTTGGTTGTCACCAACCGATCGTCTCGCATCTCCAGATGATCAATTCGCCGAGTCGTAGGGCTCCTCATTAGGCAACCAACCACTCATCTCGCACCAACAGATGGTCGTCTCACTCCCTTAATTACTCATCTGGGCACCCACCGTTCTTCAACATAATAAGAAATAAAACTATCCTACTTTTACATATTTCTTTGGAAAACCCTGAGTTATATTTGAGGGGAGCAAAGGTAGAAGAGAAGGCTTGAGTTATCTCGAGTTACATCTGAAATATCAAAAAGGACTCGGTACAAAGACCGAGATGCAAACAACCACAACCAACCAAACACACACATAGGGGTGTATAGACCATAACCACACTACACATCGACCATCAAAACTATTTGTGGACGACACATATTGATTGCATATATATATATATATATATATATATATATCATATATGTCTATAGGGATCATGGTGTTTAATCAGATATGCACATTAGCTAGTTAAAGTATTCACATCACATGTAATAAATAAATGACAAAAAATTAAAATTGATCATATAAGTTAATCCTAAAACATAGTATGTTTATGTGGATCTGATACCACTATTGGATTTTGTGGGACAAAATAGGTAGCGGAAACAAATTTTTTTATCTAACCACAAACCCATAACCAGCAGATCGCATCAACGATTATACAATAGGAAGGATGGTTAAGCGAGATATACCTAGTCTCGAGACTTTTTCAGTGACAATACCTTGCAACTAGTGCGGCCTTCAACCACCTAGTCTTCAATAGCGTCTGTGCATTTCTTGGTTCCTGACCCAGACTGCGGTTGACAGTCGTCCTCCTGAGCGGCATAAATCTTCCGCCTCAATAGATAGTCCACACGAATCACCTAAAACTCTAATTGTCCCGAAAGACAGACTAGAAGGAGTCGTCCCCTTCTGTTGGAGTACTAGTCATCAACACACTCTCTCACCACTAGTCACTTTTTTACAGTTGTCTTTCCCTCTTTATTCCTCCTTGTATGGGTAGAACTTGTTTGGGCTCTTGATGAATGCATATTCATCTCTTATTTTTGCTTCATTTAGAATAATTAATTAGGACTTTTTTTGTTAATTTTAGCTAATTCAAAAATAAATAGCACTTTCATCTTCTTGATATACTTTTCCTGAATTCTTATGATATTTTTCTTAATTTTCAAGAATTATCTTAGTAATTAAATTGAGAAAATAAAAGATGAAGATATGAGGTTTTTCAAATGTTCCTGCAGTGCCTGAGATACTCATCACTGAAATAGCCATATCTTTTGCGTCTAAAGGCATAATTTCATGATAAAGTATAGAATGAAAAGAGAATTTTATTGGCTACAAAAAAGACATATTTTACGGCAATTTTGGTGTTTATTTGGCTGCGTAATTAACTAGTGAAAGTAGTCTTACATTTTCCCGCAGAGTCTGATTTCAATATATACCTTTCACAAAAATTAGTATAACTCCCACATCCCAAGGCGGAATTTATTATGAAAGTATGCGTTGGAAAGATAATTTAATTATCTACAGGAAAAATATGTTTTCGGACCACTTCCGAATATTTGAATGGCCCAAAAATATGCTCTAAATCTATGTTATGGGAAATTACTGCAGAAAGAATGTAAAGCAAGCAATTGTTTCCTCTATTGATTAGATCCAGAAAGTTAGCAGCCGCCGCCTGCCATTTCTTTTGCCCGAAACCTAATATATACCCCCCTCCTTCTCCTATAAAAGGAGGGGCACTTCCTCCTCATTGGGGCATCTCTTTTGCACGGAAATTCTGAGCATCTTATTTCTTGTATTCTTCTTTTAGTTCTACAATAAAATAAATTTTCTTGAAGCATTGTTCTTTCTTATTTTATTCTTGGAACTTCCATTCCGCTTTAGTTCTAGATCTTCTTTTCTCCATTCTTTAGTTCTGGAGCAAGGAATTAAGAACCTGGCCGTTTAATTGTCTCTAGCATAAGGATTAACTTCCTAATTTTGGGCTAGATTATGACCAAAGTACTTTCTTCCTCTGTCTCCCCCTTCTCCCCAATCATGAGCGAGTAGTTCCATATCGAGGCAAGGAGAATAGCCCCTTATCCATGGTTTGATCGAATCGGCTTTAATCGAATTCTTTAGACGGTGAATGGTTTATTTAATCGATGATCTAGCGAAGTAATTACTCTCTTAGATATATATGTTAACTCAGATGGAAATGACCATGGAAATTCAGGTTTAGAACGATTAAACCAATTCACAAAGAGATTCTGGTGTGACCGCAGATTTATTTCTTTTCATATGACGAACTAGGAAACATGAGCACCAGGACCAATGGGCTCATGTGGAGTTCATCTTTTGTGGGTTTTTGTGATTCACATGTCGTCGCCTATTTGTCGATTAATTGTGAATTTGTTTTCTTGTCATGGCTAAGGTGGTGAAAACCCCTAAAGCCTCGATTCTCTTTCTTTGATTTCAAACATCATTTGATTCACTTTCTTTACTTCTAAGTCTTTCCATTCACTAGTTTATTTGTGCTAACAATCATTTCATTTTTCCTTGTGACAGGGGTACAATTTATTCTTGTTGGTTACAATATTATCTTGTGTTTCTTTCTTGTATTAGTGTAATCAATCAAACCCCCAACCTGACTTTTACTTTTCGTTCTATCTGAAAATACCAAAAACAAATAAATTAGTTTGTCAAACAATTGGCTTAAGAAGAAACAATCTTAAAAAGTTGTCCTTTGGGATTCGATCCTTTCTATACTAATCTTAATCGGAAAGTTAAAAGGTTTAAACTCTAGGATTAACAATCTTAGTGATTGGTGTGTTAAGCGACGCATTAACAATTAGGCGCCATTGTCGGGGACAATAGATTTGTTTCTTCGAACCCCAAAAAAAAATTTTGAAAACTTTTTTTCCTTTTTTATGCCTTTCGAGTAACATTCTGGAAGTGCTACTCCTCCTTCTGCCGAGTTTCCATTCTGGCAGTCCATTTTTTCAGCACACGATTAACTGCTTCATTTGTTCATGTGATGCCCGAACGTTGATTCTAAACCGTTTGATCTGGAAATAGAAAAGACTTTTCATCATTTAAACTGCCAAAATCTAGAAAGAATGAATGAAGAGGAAGTCGCCCGTAGGATTGACCAAGCTCTCATGGCTCAAAGAGAGCTCATCCAAGCCGAACAAGCGGAAAGAGAAGCCGCTTTATGAGTAGCCTATAGGGCCGAACAAGAAGCCATAGAAGCCAATAGGAGGGAAGCTGAAAGGCAAAAACAATTAAAGGACTTTTCTGTTCCCAAAACTACCTATGCACAACATCCGGTCATACCTCCTGCCATCATTGCTCCTCAATTTGAGATCTGAACCCAATGGATCACCATGATGCAAGCCAACCCTTTCTCAGGCAACAATGGGGAAAGTTGTCAAGATCACCTTCAAAGGTTCATTGACCTTTGCTCTTTGAAAAAACTTCCAGGTGTCTCTGAAGATGCCATCCACCTTAGATTGTTCAAGTATTCCCTCTCTGGTCAAGCTAGTAGCTTGTACAACACTATGGAGAGTGAAGAATATGTCACAACTTGGGAAGTTCTACAAAGCAAGTTTCTTGAGAAATTTTACCCCCCTTCTCTCACCTACGAACTTAGGGGTCAAATAACTCACTTTTCCATGTCCCCATGAGAGTCTTTAGGAGAAGTCTGGAAAACGTTCAAAGACTTACTTAGGAAGTGCCCCCACCATGATATCTCTCAAGCCCAACTCATAGAGATCATCTACCGTGGTGTTGATGATGATACCAAATTCTTTCTCGATTCCTCATATGGAGGAAATTTCATGCATCAAAGTTTGACTAGTGTATGGGAAGTAGTCAAACGGGCTTCCAAAACAAGGGCTAGAAGAGGAATTGGCAGAATCCTTAAGGTATCCAAGGAAGAAGTTAATAATGATATTCAAAGCATAGCAGAAAGCCTCAAATTAATTGCCTTAAAATAAGATTGGTTAGAGTCATCCTTGGTCACCCTTAGAGAGTCATCCCAACAACTAAAAGTCGTGGATTCTCTTTGTGGTATTTGCCAAGGATATGACCATACCACCATCCACTATCAATATCTCTACAACATGCCCATGCAACCCGAAATGGGACAACAACCAGAAGACCTCAATTCAATCCATACCATACCAGGCCAAGGTTACTACAACCCCAACCAAACTAGAAACCACCCTGGTTTTCAATATGAGAACCCTTCAAGTGCCGAGAACTCTAGCCAACTCCAATCCCAACAAAGGCCTCCCTACCCTCAAGGCAATAATCGACCACCACCTGGATTCCCATACAACAATCAAATGAACTTTGCAACCCAAGGAAATTACCGAGGAAATCATCCAACCCGACCACCATATCAAGGAGAATAATTTCAAAACTTAAACCTTCCCCCTCAAAACCTCAATCAACCACCTCCTCAACCAAATGTTCCTACCCCTACCCCCTCATCTGAAGAAAGAATAGCAGCCTTGGAGCAAATCATCATTACCCAACAAGCTCATCAAAAGGCGACTGACGCCCAACTAGCTCGTCTATTTGCCCAACAAAAACCTCCTGTCGACCATTTTACTGGGCAGCCTAAACCCAACCCCAGGCATATAGAACAACTTAAGGTTGTCACTACCAGATCCGGCCTTACCATAGAAGAAGAAGGAAGTTCCCCCATCATAGATTTTGACCAAGGGGGTGATGAAGAGGTTGTTGTTGTCCCTCAAGCGCTGAGATCACCTCCCCCACAAGAAGAGAGTCATGTATATAAGCCATGTGTACCTTTTGCAGGTTGGCTGAAGTATACCCAATTAGACTCTAGGTTCAATAAATTCAAGGAAATTATGAGAAAGTTATGCGTCAACATCCCACTTTTGGACACTATGACTGATCTACCTGAATGGAAAAAATTCTTCAAATCCCTTCTAAACCATAAGCGCACTACTGAGGAATCTGAAATGGTAAAATTGGCCAAAACTTCATTAGACATCATCCAAATTAAAACGCCAAAGAAACACAAAGATCCAGGATCTTTTGGGATCACTTGTTCTATCAGTGACTCTACCAGCCATTCAGGCCTAGCTGATCTTGGAGCTAGTGTATCCATCATCCCTTTGAGCATGTATAGAAGGTTTGGTCTAATTGATGCTAGACCAACTCCGATGCGTGTTCAACTTGCATACTCTTCCATTACCAAGCCTCTTGATATTATTGATGATGTGCCAGTCAAGGTCGGAAATTTCTATATCCCTTGTGACTTTGTGGTACTTGTTATAAAAGAAGACACTAGCTACCCTCTCATCTTTGGTCGGCCATTCCTCGCCACGGCCAGTGCCCTCATCGACGTTGAGGTAGGATTTCTCACACTAAGAGTGGGAATGAAGTTCATAAATTTTCAAGCCTCTGGGGGTAACATGAAGTACACCCAGGAGGAAGAAGTCTATTTCCTTGAATGCATGGACCAGTTCAATAAGATGCAACAACATTTCCTTAATTCTGAACCACCACATGTGATCGAAACCCCAATTTCTCGGGTGGACAATCAAGTTGCTACTCAAAATGGCCCAGTCAGTCCTATCAAGATGGGCATTTACCCTCCCACTATTCATATTGTGGGTACAACCAACATCACCACTTAAGAAGTTCCCCTCCCACAACCCCCTCACCCATCTATGACCATACCCATTTCCTCTCCTCCCTCTCCCTTTGAGGAACCGCTCTATGATAATCACCAAATGTCTTTTGAGCCACTACTACATATCACTACCCAAGCAGTGCAACCAAATATCATGGATGGATACTCTGACTATCATCCCTTCATCCCAACCCCCATTGATACTAGTGGACAACATATAATCGAACAACTACAATTCTGTCAAAACAATGCTTCTTATAATAATTATCCTTATACAAATGAGATTCAATATGACTATTCTCCACCATATGTCAAACCATGGGGACCTAACCATCTTGATTTCAATTTTTATCCTTGGTATACTGACGTACGCCAAGCCATTCAAGATACATTTCGAGACACACAAGCAAAGATGATGGAGTGGTTCTGAGGAAATCGATCAAGTCACTACCACAACCATGCCTCCTCATCTACTCCTCCACTGCCATACTATCCGCCATCGCCGTGATCCTCTTCCCTCCATATCGGTCTAAGAGTTTGCTCGGGATGAGAAAAATTCTAAGTCTGGGGTGGGGGTGGGTGGTACGTGATCCACCCCCTATCTTTTCCTTATTTGTTTTCCTTTTCCTTTTCATCTTTATTTTCATTAGTTACTTTACTTTTTGGCCCTTATCTAGTCAGCCAATGTTTTTCCCTTAATTATAAAAAGGCCCATATCTAGTCGGCCTTGATATGTTCATTAGTCAAAATACTCCCCTTAATGATGTAACTGCCTTGCAACTAAAATTTTGAAACTTTCATGACTAGAAATCCTCTTGTCACTTAGGACCTCAAATAATAATCACTCCATAGAAAAGATGGCAAGCCATAAAGGACTGATAGGATTCAAGAGTGATGCTTTCTTATCATGTACAACTTGTATAAATTTTCTTGATTTTTCGCATGATTCGGTAATAGTTGAACCAATGCATGGTACTCTAAAAAAGGATGGAAAAAAAGTTGCACAAGAACAACCTCTTCTACTCTTCTTCTACCACTTCCAAATCTTTCCATTCGTCAAAAAGGAAAAAAGCCAATAGTGCCCAAAATGCTAAGTTTGGGGTGGCACCCCTTCCCCCTCTTCCGCTTCTTCCATACCCACGCAATTAGGTGTATCGCCAAAAATCAAAGAAAAAAATGCGGTCAATGTAACTGCATGTCCACTAAATAAAAAGGTCTCAAGTCGAATAGAGGAGAGAATGCCCTTCTTCCATACCTCCTTCACTCCAATTTTCTACCTAGGGGAAAACTACAAAAACCCCAACCATCCAAAATCAGCCCTGTTCTTGTGTAAAACTTGAAAAAAAATTGGAGTACCAAATGCAAAGGTGAAATGAAAATATATTTTATTGTAGGTCTTGAATAAATGCAAGTTTGTGAAGTAAGAAATATAGAAGTCCCTTTTCGTGAATTTAGGAAGTCAGGGTCGCTTGGCCATATTTTGGTGGAAGGAATCAAGTGGTTATTAGTAGAGTGAGGATGATAGGTTGAGAGTATGTCTTGAAAGTATTTCTTGATTTTAATGTTGCTCGAGACGAGCAAAGTTTAAGTTTGGGGTATTTTAATGAATGCATATTCATC
Source organism: Alisma plantago-aquatica (assembly GCA_963693085.1). NCBI lineage: Eukaryota > Viridiplantae > Streptophyta > Magnoliopsida > Alismatales > Alismataceae > Alisma > Alisma plantago-aquatica. Next base: position 518,928,695 of record OY856413.1, on the reverse strand, counting down.
TCTTATTTTTGCTTCATTTAGAATAATTAATTATGACTTTTTTGTTAATTTTAGTTAATTCAAAAATAAATAGCACTTTCATCTTCTTGATATACTTTTCCTGAATTCTTATGATATATTTTTTTAATTTTTAGGAATTATCTAAGTAATTAAATCGAGAAAATAAAAAATGAAGATATGAGGCATTTCAAATGTTCCTGCAGTGCCTGAGATACTCGTCACCAAAATAGCCATATCTTTTGCGTCTAAAGGCAGAATTTCAAGATAAAGTATGGAATGAAAAGAGAATTTTATTGGATACAAAAAAGACATATTTTGCGGAAATTTTAGTGTTTATTTGGCTGCACAATTAACCAGTGAAAGTAGCCTTACGTTTTCTCGCAGAGTCTGATTTCAGTATATACCTTTCACCAAAATTGGCATAACTCCCACATCCCAAGGCGGAATTTATTGTGCAAGTTTGAGTTGGAAAGATAATTCAATTATATATAGGAAAAATATATTTTCGGACCACTTCCGAATTTTTGAATGACCCAAAAATATGCTCGAAATCTCTATTATGGGAAATTACTGCAGAAAGAATGTAAAGCAAGCAATTGTTTCCTCTATTGATTAGATCCAGAAAGTTAGCAGCAGCCGCCAGCCATTTCTTTTGCCCTAAACCTAATGTATACCCCCCTCCTTCTCCTATAAAAGGAGGGGCACTTCCTCCTCATTGGGGCATCTCTTTTGCATGGGAAATCTGAGCATCTTATTTCTTGTATTCTTCTTTTAGTTTTGCAATAAAGTAAATTTTCTTGAAGCATTGTTCTTTCTTATTTTGTTCTTGACACTTCCATTCCACTTTAGTTCTAGATCTTCTTTTCTCCATTCTTTAGTTCTGGAGCAAGGAATTAAGAACCTGGTTGTTTCATTGTCTCTAGCATAAGGATTAACTTCCTAATTTTGGGCTAGACTATGGCCAAAGTACTTTCTTCCTCCGTCTCCCCCTTCTCCTCAATCATGAGTGAGTAGTTCCATATCGAGGCAAGGGTAATAGCCCCTTATCCATGGTTTTATAGAATCGGCTTTAATCTCCTTCTTTAGACGGCGATTGGTTTATTTAATCGATGATCTAACGAAGTAATTACTCACTTAGATATATGTTAACTCAGATGGAAATGACCATGGAAATCTGGGTTTAGAACAATTAAACCAATTCGCATAGGGATTTTGATGTGACTGTAGATTTATCTCTTTTCGGATGATGAACTAGGAAACATGAGAACCATGACCAATGGGCTCATGTGGAGTTCATCTTTTGTGGGTTTTTGTGATTCACATGTCGTCGCCTATTTTTCGATTAATTGTTAATTCGTTTTTTTTTCATGGCTAAGGTGGTGAAAACCCCTAAAGCCTCGATTCTCTCCCTTTGATTTCAAACATCATTTGATTCACTTTATTTACTTCTAAGTCTTTCCATTCACAAGTTTATTTGTGCTAACAATCATTTCAATTTTCCTTGTGAAAGGGGCAAAATTTATTCTTGTTGGTTACAATATTATCTTGTGTTTCTTTCTTGCATTAGTGTAATCAATCAAACCCCCAACCCGACTTTTACTTTCCATTCTAAATCTAAAAATACCAAAAACAAATAAATTAGTTTTTCAAACACACATAAAACTCTAATTGTCCCGAAGGAAAGACTAGAAGGAGTCATCCCCTTCTGTTGGTGTACTAGTCATCAACACACTCTCCTACCACTAGTTACTTTTTTACAGTTGTCTTTCCCTATTTTTCCTCCCTGTATGGGTAGAACTTGCTTGGTCTCTCTCGGTTACCAAAACCAGAGAGGACAAAAACTTTGTAGAGCAACTGATGTTTTGAGTTGTGTTCTGAGAAGCCCCATGTACCCCTCTATTTATAGTAGAGGGTAGGGTCAGGGATCCCAGTCTGTACGGGAGTATAAGGGTTTGGATTCTCCATGAACTAATTATGTTGTGGTAGGCGAACCAATCAGTTCACAACTGAACCAGTCATTTGGCAGGTGAGTCGATCGGTTCACCCAGTGAACCGGTCATTTCACTTCTCATATTGCCTTCAAATGACTTTCCTTATTCATTTCTAATTAATGTAAAGATTAATTCTTGTCCCAATCAAATTGAACAAGTGAAATGAGGATCTTTTCTCACAAACTAGGAAACCCAAAACCTACTCGTTTGGTCCATGTGAACCGACCGGTTCACTAGAGTCAACCAGTCATCTCATTGACCATGAGCTGATAGGTTCACCCAGTGAACCAGTCAGTTGGTGGTCCACGTTGTGCAGAACTTAGTCAATGTAGTTCTCAATCAATCTCACACTCTACTCACTTGGTGAAATACTTGCACTTGATGATTCTGAATCAAGTCCATTGATTGAATGTTTAATTGAGTACCTAAACACTTTAGTAATCAATCTAAACATCATTCATGGAAAAACTCCTCTTCCAGGTTAATCCTATGTTTGTGACCCTATAGTCCCATTTCACATTTGCAGTGAATGTCCATAATTAACTTATGACTTCACAAGCAAAGAGCAGTGCCTAGTCACACATCAGTGCTACCCAAGTGAAAAGGAAAGTCAGAGAACAACTTTCAACCTACAATCTATTATTGATGTTATAGTGAATGTATAGTTCCTTCGCCGCTGATATCTAGATTGAACTCAAGGCATGGACTTGTCATCCTCCACAAACGTTAAATCCATGTTTCTTGAACTAGAGCATAATGTATGAGATATATGAAAGCTAAATATCATATATTCACTCACATGTACATGGCCATGTATTTCTCAGTTTCACTTATCAAATAGCCAGGATATCATACTCCCTTAGGAGGGACAAATTCCATATCTATCACTCACAGTCAAAACCCCATGTGTCAAAGTCACCCAATCTTCACCTTTATAACAATCCATATTTTAGTACTGCATTTGATGGTGTCAAAGTCTACCCAACCACATGCGATGATTGCAATGATTTTAGGTCTAAGAACCACAGTCACCACCAATACTATAAGAGATGATCCTGACTAACTGAATGTGGTTTCCAGGCATCACCCTTATGGTGGGTCTGTATGATACACTGTTCTCTAACATGTATCTGTGCCTGGTTTGATATCATATATCATGACTAATGAGATTCTATTGTCAACCAACACACACTCTAGTCTTTTGTGTTATTGATGTCTGTGGTTATTTCTATAATAACAACCGATTAGGGACATTAATGAAAATATACATACTCTTAACATCCTTATGATCTCATCATTCAAGTCACATAATTGAAGACATACGTCATTGAGTTTTGTCATTCTCTAGACATCTATCATGTAATACTATTATCTAAAAAATAGTTAAAACATATAGATAGATATTGCCTTTATTATTATTCAAATCATTTACAAAGTATTCCATTACAATCATCATATGACTAGCTCTATGGGTATACATACCTACAGACTCCAACTTGTACTTAGAGCCAATCACCCATGAACCTCAGTCCTTGTGATCTAGCATGACCATCATACTTCTGCTGTAAAAGTGCCTTAGTCAAGGGATCAACAATATTGTCTTCAGTTGGTACTCTGCAAATCTTCACATCTCCTTGTTGTACGATCTCTCGTATGAGATGGAAGTGCCACTATATGTGCTTGGACTGCTGATGTGATCTGGGTTCTTTAGCAATATTGCCTTTAGTTGATATAGTGATCATTACAAATGACGAAGTGGGCATTTCTCAAATGAAACATTCCTTACAGGCACACTTCCACACAAAGGACTTGGGCACTATGTGATACTTTCTTGTCATAGAAGTCCTTTTCTCAACTGGAGGAATCATATTGTCTTAGAGATATTATTGTCTTGGATTTACTTCAAGAGGTCGACATGACATATTCCAAACCTATCTCCACTCCAATGGACTATCACACCAAGCTCCTACATGAGGGGGAGTCCTTTGATGATCCACATAAGTGTTGTCATCTCGTTGGGAAGCTAATTTACTTGACAATAACCCAACTTGACATTACCTATGTTGTCAGGATAGTTTGTCAACATACGAGTGCACCCCTCTAGGCTCATTGGTGAAGCTTTCAACGCATCCTTTGGTACCTCAAAGACACTCTAGGGAGAGGATTGTTCTAAAAATGTCCTCGCATCATGGCATTTTCTATTTCTAAGTATGTTGATACAGACAGAGCAGGTTATTTGGAGGAGTAAAAATAAGTTGTTGTGGCTCGCTCCGGCATTGTGGCAGAATATTGGGTTATGGACCACACATGCTATGACCTATGTGGGTCCGGTCCATCTTAATCAAGTTTGAGATCTCCTTTAAAACTCCAACTACTCTATACTGTGACAACTAGGCAGATATATATTTATCTAATAATTTAGTTTTCACAAAGGTGCAAAACATATTGAAGTTGATTGTCACTTTGTTTGAAACTGATGTGCGTGTTTTATATCATCTTTTACACCACTTTTTCTTGCATTTCCAAATCAATTTCACCCAATAATCACTCTTAATCATGCTAGATTTCCCACTTTGTTGTTATCTTCACTTGCTCTATGGTTTGAATTGTAGGTACAACATTTTAGTACCAAAATGGGGAGAAAATACCATCATATCATCCATCAACACATTTCCTAATCTTTTAAACATTCAGAAAATCAATGTTGATGAAACTGTCAGTGACATGATGTGTCCAGAAATCAACATGAAATGTCTAGACTTAGACACTCCGTGTCCAAAAATCAACACATCATGCCCAGACTAGAACTTGGATCTAGAACTCCCTAATTATAGTAATGCATCGTGATGAAATCTGACACGCCATGTCACAATCCAGAAATTGAATCTAGAACTACTTGAATTATAGAAACACATCGTGTTTTTCAAACAACACATTGTGTCATCATTTACCAAGATAGTTCTATTGTAGTTATCATATTTGACACACTGTGTTGGCCATCCTACACTTCATGTCACCTATAGATTTTACCCAAACGCTAGTCTAACAACCCCACACATATATATACAATCCCAAGTCATCTTAGGATAGTAATCATAGACTATTTTGGACCATTTGGAGTAGGACTCAAGTAAGGGAGAGCAAAGAAGAGTTGGAGGTGTTCCAAGGGAGAAACGACAGTTTCTCGAGAGAGAAACTTCTTCTTCTTCCTTCTTCTCCAAGAATTGCAACAAGGATCTCCACCATTCTCTTCTCTTCACTATGGAGTGAAGCTTTCTATAGACTTTCTAGCAGCAATGATGCATTTGTGACTCCTTGACTAGAGTTCTCAGTCTATCTTACTTCTTCTACAGACATCCAAGTATATTTTCTTCTATTATGATGTCTAACACTACTTTCTATTGCTTGCATCTACTTTCTACAGCTATGGACGAGTAGATCTCTTTTTCTTGGTAATGGGGGAGTAAGTCCCATATCATACTTGTATACTAATAAATTTTCTTTCTCAATGTTGGGATAATCAGTATTCCATGGATGCATCAATGTTTATTTCACGTATATGCTTGGTTGGTCATCTTATATGTATGACTTATGCTTCTTATCATACTGGTAAGGTGTACATTGAAGTAAGGAGATATTTTCTATAGCTTTGTTTCCTTGACCGTGGGAGTGGCTTGGAAATGAAGAGGATTCTAAGGTTTTGGTGGTTCTATTATGAGTATATGCATGATGGTTCTCTATAAAGTCAGAATCATTCTACACTACCGAGAGGGATGTAGAACTCAAACCTCCCTTTATGATTTTATTGCTTGTAACTTTTTGTTGTTTCATGGAATGATATGATAGTGAAACCCTATCCTCAAGTATTTCTAATCCAATTTGATCCTTATTACAAGTGATTTTTATTTTAGTTCATTTCCTTTTAACTACTTAGCTAACTTAACAAAACCTCTCTTGTTAGAAAGATCTATATTGTTCAAGTTTAATACTCTTTCCCTTACAAATACCAAACTCCTTCGACAACCTCGATAATACTACACGCACCCATATACTTGTGGTGTAGTGTTCAAGTTTACATATTTTAAACTTACACACACAACTAACAAGTTTTTGGCATTGTTTCTAGGGAGAATCACCAATTTAGTTAGAGTAAGAAGTTTTGAATATTAAGTGAGGCTAGATCACACCATCACATGTCATATAACCATCATTTTTTATCCATCATAATCATCATCATTATCATATTTTTGTATCTATCATTTGCATTTTTGTACTTCAATTGCCTTCTTTACTTGTAGGGCTGTATCAGGCGATCCAAAAGGGGTCTTGAACCTTCCACATTTCTAGATCTTAAAATTGATCACAATGATATCAACCTTTAGAAAGCAAGGAGGATTAAGCTTCATTCAAATTGGAGAATCCACAACATTCATCACATACATCACCGCCATCTTCACCCGGACATCCAACTGAAAAAGAAGAACAAATTATGGAAGATGATCATCCCCTAAAGGAATTTGTTGTTGCAACTGATACACATCAATGGAACTACAAATATCTCACAAATTGAGGCAAATGGTTTCTTTATAAGCCCCACAATATATAAATGATACAACAAAACTGGTTTGGAGGAAACCAGTGGAGGATTCGAACCTCCACATTGCTGAATTTTTGTAGCACCTAAGCACAATCTAGATAGATGGGTTCCTACTGATTCAATATGTCTTCTTATTTTCCCCTTCTCTTTGAGAGATAGCATCAAGGAATGGCTCTATTCTTATTCAAGAAACTTCATCAACAGCTGGGAGTAGCTTTTCAAAGTTTCCTTAGCCAAATATTTTTCACCAAGCAAAACTACAGAATTAAGGAAACAACTCACAAATCTTTCTCAAAGGGATGGAAAGACCTTGTATGACACATGAGAAAGGTTCAAAGACCTTCAACGTCTTTGTCCCCACCATGGTTTAACAAATCTACTTCTATTGCAAACTTTCTATAATGTCTTATTCTACAATACAAGGATGTCTATTGATGCTCCTACAAATGGAGCTTTAATGAAAAAATCATGTAGGGAGGCTTATGTCATTATTGAAGACATGCCAACTAATCAATGTTAATGGAGTTATGACTAGAACATCCATCCTTCTCCTCAGGCTCTATTTTTGGAAAGAAAGCCGTCAAAGTAATTTGTGATGCATGTGGATCAGCGGCATACACTCCTTCATGTTTTGTCACACCATCACAATTTGAAGAGATATTGGAGCAATGCAAGATGAATACATCATCCCGACTTCTCCTATTGCAAAAAAAACAATGCCCCTCAATAACAACATATTCATCAACAACAACTACATCAAAGTCCAACTTAGAATCACTCCTAGAGGATTTTATTTCCTCTCAAATAATGCAAAATGATGAGTTCTAACAAAGACAGATCATGAAGAATGCCACTCACACTCTCTCTTCTAATGTGGATGGGATTGCTATTCTCACAATAATCTTGGAGAACCAAATTTCTCAACAAGCTCTTGTCGATCACAAAGCACCTTTCGGTTCCTTTTCTAATCAACCTAAAATGAATTCAAGGGAGACATTCATGCCAATTACTTTGAGGAGTGGGGATGATATAGGAGAATCTTCTTCACCATCAAATACATTACCATATAAACTTGTTGACTCCAATTAGGCAATGAAACTTCAAAAGAAGAAATTTGCACATGCTCCATGGTCTATTCTTCAAGCAATATAAATGTCATTTCTCCACAATGCCTTGACACATTTCTTGGTGATGAGAAAATTCTATTTGAATCAGATTCTAGTTATTTTGAAGAAGAGAATGAAGGGACAACCAACATTGTTGTCAAGAAGACTATTCCTATTGTAAATCATAACCATACATCTTCATCCTATATACAAAATATATTCACAAAGAGGCATATATCTATCGCATAACAGTTCCCATCCTCAAACCAGAAAACATGCCCTCCACCTTGACAACTTTGCCATGATGAGGTACCAGGTTGTTATTCTCTTTGTTTGATTTCTACAGTGAGAACACTACATATTTCAAGATTGGGGGGAGCAACTGAGTGGTAGTTTTTTGTTTGTTTTTCTTCTCCATTTTGATTTTTCTTTCCTAATTAAGTGAAAAATCTATGCATGACCATGATGACATGTTCTTGTTTGGGTAGAAATTGAATGCCTTGTATCTAAATCATGTACCCATTAGGATAATAGTTGAATAACCCTAGCATCCACATGCAACAATTTAATGAAAAAAAACTAGGTCAATCACCCATTTTGCTATGATATTTTTACTCTAGCATGTTATTCATTTTTTCCACTTTCATTTGAATGCATGTAATGGTTCAAATGCTTTGGATCAATCAAACTTTATAACCTTGTGTAGAGTTATTTGTGATTTTTCCAAATCTTTCGTATGTTTTCCACCACCCCTATGATGAAAACTATTATAAATATAATAATTCTAGGTTTTGAATCACCTATCTACACGTACCTTATGTTCTTGAAGATTTGACTAGCCTAAGACTGTAATCCAAATCACATTTAAAAGGGTAAATGTTTGCTTAAAATAAAAACTTCTACATTCCTACAAAATACGGTTAGGTCACCCACATAATCTCCAGACCTAATAAGGGTAGAATTACATCAAAAACAGGGTGAATAAAACCTAAACAACATTCCACGTGTGTGTAAGCTGACATTAGCAACCGAGTGTCATACTAATAGCTCTTAATTTTAAAATCTTAATGGTTATGAAGGAGTCATTGAAGACTTTTTCATGTCAAACCAGAATTTTAATTTTATTCATCCCAATAATCATAAGGGTTTGGTCGCATATTCATTATATATTTGTCTTTGTTATCATATCTCTATTCAATGCTATCTTGTTGATTTTTATAAAACAATTTGACCATCTTTTTGAACTTAAATTTTAGTTTTCAGTGATTGAAATGAATTCATACCTAGTTGAAATATCTTGACAATGATTGGCATGCTTATGATTGAATTCTTCATTTCACTAAATTGATGTATGTGCCATGCTATTTCTTCAACTATGTATCTATGTTTCTTTTTGTTTGAGGACAAGAAATGGTTTATGCTTAAGGGGATTTGATGTGTATATTCTATATCATCTTTTAGACCACTTTTAGTTGCATCTCCAAATCAATTTAACCCAATAATCACTCTTAATCATGCTAGATTTTCTAGTTTGTTGTTATCTTTACATGCTCTATGGTTTGTATTGTATGTATAACATTTTGGCATCAAAATGGGGAGAAAACACCATCATATCATCCATCAACACATTCCCCAATCATCTAAATATTCAGAAAATCAATGTTGCTAAATTGTCAGTGACATGCCATGTCCAGAAATCAACACAATGTGTCTGGACTCAGACACACCATGTTCAGAAATCAACACGATGTGTCCTAGTCCAGAACTTAGATCCAAAACCCCCTAATTGTAGCAACACACCGTGTTGAAATTTGTACACATCGTGTCACAATCCAGAACTCCCTAAATCATGACACTACACAGTGTTTGCCAAACAACACGCCATGTCATGATCGACTGAGGTAGTTGATGAAGCCCTATTTTAGGGATCCATCTGGTGTCATATTACATTTCAATCACATCTACAGTTGTTAGATTACATGTTATTTCCCTCAATATGTATTTTACTATCAAATGCACTAAATACTAGTTTTGCATGTTTATAGGTACTTTGGCCACTACTTGATAGAATGGAGAGAAGATGGTTGAATCTAGGGTTTCCTCAGGCTAGGAGGAGCCCAATATGAGGCCAAAACCACTCCCAACCTACCCCAAGTGGTCAAAGAATGTATTGAAGCAATAACCTTCATGGATGGACAACTTCAAGACCCAAATGCAAGGGAAAGACCCCAGAACAACTGTGCTACCGTGGAATGGCCATTTTGGGACATGCCCCAATCAATAGAACCTTCAAAAATTGACCCAGTTTGCCAGAATGACCATGCTAGCTAGAATGGTTGTGTTGGGAGTTTCCAGCACGGCCGTGCTTGCCAGAACAACCGTGCTACCAGTCCCAAAAACCCAGAATTCTGATGTTCATTCTATTTTTACACCAAAGTCATTCTCATCCACCATGGCCACACTACTCACTACCCACCATTATCGTGTTTCCCAGCACGACTATGCTACTCACAATTTTACCCATTTTTTGCATTGTTCTACCCATTTTACCCCCACTTAACCTAATGCTTCTCTGCCACCTATATATACTTGGATGGTGTCTCTAGAATGAGGTTGGCCACCCTTGGATACCCTATAACCACTCTAGCCTCCCCATTTTGTCTTCCATTCATGTCCACCTCATTCCACTTCTATGTCACCATTTCCACCACCAAAACCCTAGTTTTCTAGTTTTTTTTGCTACTTTCCACCATACATTCATGCCATTCATCTACCTTGGAGGAGGGATCTCAACCTTCTATTGCTAGGAGGTGGAGATGGAGTATTCACCAAGCTCATCATGGCTTTTCACTCCTCTAATCATTCATTATCTTTTCTTTTTATATTATGCATTTCCATGATTAGCTAGGCCCCTTACATGGGCTGTTTGGGGTCAAAAATGTTACTTTGATACCATGTTGGGGGGGGATGATATGTAAACACCATAATTTTGTCTGTTAATGATTATGTTCTATTTTCATCTCACTCTTCATAAATTTCTTGTTGGTTTGTGTTTGAAATGACCAAGGAATTTAGGAAAATTGCTTGCATGTGTGAATTTTGGGATTTGCTCCTAGGTACAATTCTTGGATCCCTAGCTAGCTACCCATCCTCCTACAATCAATTCTCCTAACCCTAGTTGAGATATCTAAGTAGCTATATTAGATGAATTTAATGTGCTTAGAATGGAGCTTTCTCAAGGATAGAATGTGGGTGATGTGATGTCAAAAACCTCATTTCCACTTCCATTACTACCCTCAGCCCCTAATCACCCTAAGACCATCGAACTGTGAAACCTAGGCTTGTTTAGACCCTAATTGAATTGCACCTAAATCCTAACCCAATTGAGCCTCGCAAGGGTAGTAGGGGGTGTTAGGGACTAGTTCCCCTATACACAACCTAGCATATACATGGCCAGTTAGTATTTTAGGATAATTCATAAGACTCTAGCTTGTTGTTTGGTTTGATAATCTAAATGAAATCATTATGTTCACATATCACCCCCAACCTAATCAATAAGTGAAACCTCCAAACAGCCCACACATCCCTTTATTGCTTTAAAATCATAATTGCCTTCTTGCTTAGCTAGTGTTAGCTTAGTTAGCTCTTTACTTGATTAGTTGGCTTCTTTCTTGCTAGTTTAGGTCTTTAATTATTCTTTTGTTGAGTTTTATAGCTTAGTGTAGTGTAGAATTCTTCTTGCCTTCCTTAGCATAACTTGTTCTCTTTCCTTGCCTTGCCTTGTCTTTTCTTACTCAGTATAATTAAATGTCTAAGGTAATTTACTTTTTTGATTCTTGCTTGCTTTCCTTTAATTGATTTCTTGTTCATATTTAGTGTAATCAATCAAAACAACCATAAACCCTCAAACTCTAGACTCTACAGTAGGAACCTACCCTACAAACTAACCTAGATCTAGTGGCCCCTTTTCTCCCTGTGGATCGACCCTATACTTGCCACCCTCCTATACTACGACACCTCCCCATGCGCTTGCAGGTGTAATGTTTTGGTTTATGTGAGTGTTAAGTTAGGTCTTTATAAAATTTGAAAGTGATCCCAATGTGTGTTATTTTCTCGTGGAGTTGCATCTATTCAAATTCCAATTGAGTAGTATATAACGCCATTGGCAGAAACACACCAAACTTTCTGGCACCATTGGCAGGGATAGAAAGTGCCATAGCTACCTAGTAGTTGTGGTGATGACTCTTCCCTTTGGCACTGTCTTTTTCCAGTTTACTTGTCTTTGTTTTAGAAACGCACCAAGTTATTTGGCACTATTTCTGGTGATAGAAAGCGTCATAGCTACCTAGTAATTGTGGTGTTGACTCTCCCCTTTGGAACCATATTTTGCCAGTTTACTTGTCTGCATTTGAGAAACACACCAAGCTTTGGATAAAGGTGCTTGGCCTAGCTAGTTAGTTTTGCTTTGATCTTTTCCTACTAACCTACCCTTGCTATTCTTTATTGATTATTGTTTGTGTTCTTTTTGCATATTGGTTTTCTAACTAGCTTTGTATTGTTTGGTTGTTCCTTATGCATGTGACAAGCCACTCGGGAAGACAAGATGGAAGGCCAAAATGCAAAAACCCATCCATTTCCTCTACCGCACTACCTCGAAGGCTATCCTAAGCCTTACACACCCCACCACCTCCATTGCCACAACCTTCCTACCAGTTCACCTTCCAACCTCAATCCCCTCCTCCACCTCAATTCCAAAGGCCATTAACACCAGTGCCACCACCAAAAATATCACATGCTTCCCCTACTTCCCATGAGAAAATGGATATGATTTCAATCGTGGGGTGTGACAAGGTTGTTGAGAATCTCAACAAGGGGGAAGAAATCTTACAAAGATCTTAATGAAGAGCCCTTGCCAAAAAATCCTTATTCTCAAGTGTCCCATATGACTGAGACCCCTCTCTTTGATTCCTATGGATACCCATCCCTCAAGAAAGATAAAAATAATAGCATGAAATTTATGAAGGTCTTAAGGTTGATTAAGATCTATGATGATGATCCCCAAGGAGAGAAAACTGCTGAAAAACACTTAAGAAGCTCGCATGACCCTTGGGAGGAAGATCAATCAAGGAAAGAATTTGAGAGGATTGCCCATGATGGGGATGGAAACATTTTGTTTTTGGGCAATGGTTGATGGTGAAAGAACAACAAGACCATCTCAAGGCATGGAACTCAATGCTTGTGGGAGGCAACCCACCTAGGTTTGGGATTTTTTTACCCAAACTTCAATTTTTGATTATTTTGCATTATTTTTACCCTTTCCAAGAAAACACACACCCACTTTATACTTGATGGTTTTTGTTGTTTATGTCATTTTAGGACATGTAAATTGGAAGGAGAGTGACACATGGATGATATTGCCAAGGAGGAGAACAAAATTGAAGAGAAAATCACAAATCAGTAGAGAAGCTATAAGAAGGGGATCAGCACGGCCATGCCACACCCCACATCTATGGTGTGGCAATACAAAATGGTTGTGGTGCACACCACGACCGTGTTGGCCATCCCAACACAATGAAACCTTAAGATCTCTCTCCTCACTTGGCATTTTTCTACCATGACTCCCTATCCTCCACCCTCCATTCTAAGCCTCTATTTCATGTTGAGGACAACATGTTTTAAAAGTTTGGGGTGGTAGGGAAGTAAGCCCTTGCTTCACCCCACTTTTTTCTATGTTCCCTGTTCCAAATTTTTGCTCAAGATGACCAAACTGTATAACCATCTCTCATATTTGTGTATCCATACTTTGTGTGCTTGCTTTACATACATGCATATCATATAGTTTGCTCTCTTCCATTATGTAATTAAAAAAAAACTTCTCTTCTTGCCATGCATTACATATCATATATATTTTTGTAATTTTTTCATGTTTTAGCTAGGGTTTTCTTGTTTCCCGCTTTATGTTCCATAATGTAGGTGTAGATGTAATTGGAGGCAATTTGGCACCATTTTGGCCAATTTTTTACAAATTTAAAACTACTTGCCTAAAAGTGTGTTTTGACCCAACCTCTACGTGTTGGATTGAAAACGATGACCTTGGACAAATCTATGCAAATTATCATAGTTTATTGCAAGATGGCCTCAATCTTGACTTTTTACATGTGAACCACCTCTCTCATGCTTGTGAACTATTTGGTTGAATTGTGATTGAAGCAAGCCACAAATGCTTAGAGCTTTGTAGAATCTCATGATGGAAATGTGGATTTAATATTGCTCATTCATGTGGTGAGTCATTGTTTGATGAAATTGTTGGAGTAACTTTCAATCAAGAGATCTCATGTTGATGTCCAGGCTAGTAACCCCTCTTTGACTCAGTTATTGTCTACCATCTTCTTACCTCTCTTCCTCATGAAAGGATGCCAAAGTGCACACATTCAGCCTTGTCCACCTCCAAAACTTTAGGTTGGACATATCCATACCCCCACACTTCACTCTCATCACCATATGCCCTATCAAAACCAAGGGAAAAGAAAAAGAAATAGAATAAAAAAATGCAATAAGAGAATAAAAGATGCTCCTATTTAAGAGCATCTACATAAAGAAAATATGAGTGTGTAATTGCACTCCAAACTCTTACTATAACGACCACCACCAAACCAACATCTAAATCATTACTAATTATGCAAAATTATCATAACAACAAATTAACAAAAATCACTAAAAATTAAAACCACTTTTGTAAAGAGATCCAATTCAAACTTTATATACACCGGGGTTCACCTTGTACATACACTATACCATCTCATCTCGAGGTTAACATATAACAGTTGCTTTGTCAAAACATATACTAAATCAACATCAAACCTCGAGGCATACAAGCTAAAACCTCAGATTGTTCATAAAACCATCACGTATTAAATCTAAGGACCTGAGAGTATAGAGACGACATATATGACTTCTATCTACAAGACACCACAGGCAGTACACTCAACCTGAGCTATTACTACTGTACCTATTGTTGTTGTCCTTCCTCTATAGTATGGTCTCTACCCCCTCATGCACGTCCACTTAAAATAAATGTGGATCCCACAAGATGAGACAATTGTCCCAGTGAGAGATATAACTCTCCGCCAACAATGTTATTATCACAGGTAAATAGTATTAAACTAAACAGAGGATAAGCAGTTTATAACATTCTCATATTTTAAATAATTGGAACTATCTATGATAGAATAGTAAATCATCTATTCACTTTATAAGGAATATGAAGAACATGTATATCATTTACCCATCATACTATATCAACATCTCAAGCTTATCCTGTGATACTCATTATCATGGTATGAAATCAATGAATCATTCTCATTTCTATTTGTTGGCCTCAGCCAATCTGCTAGCCATGTATTGGATTATACCAATCCTATTAAATCATATCCAGGTATTGGACTATGCCAACCCTTTGCAACTATTCTAGGTATAGGACTATGCCAACCTTGTGAAACTATTCGAGGTATTGGACTATGCCAACCATGTGCAACTAATCCAGGTATTGGACTATGCCAACCCTGTGCAACTATTCTAGGTATTGGTCGATGTCAACCTTGTGCAACTATTCCAGGTATTGGACTATGCCAATCCTATACAATTATTCCAGGTATTGGATTATGCCAATCCTGTGCAATTATTCCAAGTATTGGGTTATTACCAATCCTATGGAATTATTCCAGGTATTGGGTTATTACCAATCCTATGCGACTATTTCAGGTATTGGGTTATTACCAATCCTGTGACATTATTCCAGGTATTGGGTTATTACCAATCCAGTGTAATTATTCCATGTATTGGGTTATTACCAATCTTGTGGCATTATTCCAGGTATTGGGTTAATACCAATCCTGTGACATTATTCCAGGTATTGGGTTATTACCAATCTTGAGCAATTATTCCAGGTATTGGACTATGCCAATCATGTGACATTATTCTAGATATTAGGTTATTACCAATCATGTACAATTATTCTAGGTATTGGGTTATTACCAATCTTGTGACATTATTCTAGGTATTGGATTATTACCAATCTTGTGCAATTATTCCACAACACCTTTACTAGGCATTATACCTTGGCCAAGCCATCATACTTATTCACATCATTTATGTAATACAAGTATTCCTCTTATCTCCTTTAAGCATATTCAAAACACTATAGCCCTTATTTGGCTATATGCATAAAGCATGTATGATCAAGATTTCATTATTATTATTGTATCCATTTATTATTATTATTATTATGTTACTAAGTTTCCATTTCCTAGTTTATTTTGAACATTATCATCTCTTACATGAGACTTTTATAAACATTTTGTTACCTCTCACTTAGGCAACAACTATTATCATGGCTCACAAGGCCCATTAAACATCTTGTTACCTCTCGCTAGGAAACAACTATTCACTTGGCTCACAAGGCCCATTAGACATCTTGTTACCTCTCACTAGGTAACAACCATTCACTTGGCTCATAAGACCCATTAAACATCTTGTTACCTCTCACTAGGTAACAATTATCTCTAGGTCATAAGACCTATATAACATCATACTTGTTGTACAAGTATTTCACATGACTTACGAGACTCATATAATCCATATTATATGAAACATCATAGCTCATACTTAGCTATGCTCATTATCTCATGATATCAACATGGTTTCAATATGATTAGGGTTTCCTTTTATTAACCAATGGTATTTTCAAATCATATCATTACCCTTCATTAGGGTTAAGGTTTCCCTTTTTAAAACCATCTAGGGTTTTTAAGTACATTCTTCAAGAATCAAAACCCTAATTTAGTCTCCACACATATTAGGAGCATCAATGTATACTCATTACATGAGTATTAAACAAGTGTGAGTTTCTCTTTCATCCTTACTAGGACATTTATTTCATCATACTCCATTAGGTTGGCTCAATCCTTCTCTCAATGTACATTGGCCCATATTTATCAAAATGCATTAAACCCTTCATGTCTTAAAGTATTATTTGACATAACATACTACATGTATCACTCAATCAAGTGTATTAGATTGATATGCTTCCTCCATATTGGGTATAGAGGTGTATATATGCTTCCATATCGGGTATAGAGGTGTATCCTCATCACCATACCATGCATCCATATCAGATTACCCAACCTTAGGGGTTTGCATATCAGGTTTCACAACATCATGTTTAGTTTCAACATCATGTCAGGTTAATGTATATACTCAACACCATATCTGGTATAAGGTGTGTGCTTAACCCCATATCATGCACAAGGTGTGTGTATGTGTCACTCGTATTGTCCATGAGGTATAATTCATCACCATATCGTGCTAGTGGTTGTGTTCATATCATCATATCAGGTTACCATATCACCATCTAGGGTTTCAGCACCATATCGGGTAAGAGGTGTATGTGTGCTCACCATATCAACCTTGAGGTGTATGTGTGTGTCACCATATTGTGCATAAGATATAAATTCATCACAATATTGTTCTATAGGTTTATAAACATAATTATCTAGGTTTTCAACATCATATCGGGTAAGAGGTGTATCCTTCAACACCATATCAGGTTAGAGGTGCTTCAACCCACTATCGGGTTTCATCATGATGATGTCATCATCATCAACCTCTAGACTCTTGTTCTTACTATTCTAGTTCATGGAAAAGTCCTAGGTTACTACTAGATCTCATGGGTTCATCAATTATGCAAGAAATTCTATTTGAAAGTAAATCATTTAACTAAGGCAAGATTGATGGTAAATAATAACATAATTGAGTTCAAGTTATATAACCCACCTCAAGAGCAACTTCAAAGCTCCAAGCTCCAAATATTCACGTTCCCAAGGTTGAATATGAGCTTATCAAAGGTTCAATACTTGATCTTCTCATCCCTATGCATGATACCTCTCCACTTGTGGTCGATATCCCTCACTTATGGACAATATCCCTCACTTGGACGATATCACTTTGCAATGGGTGATATCACTTTGCTATGGCCAATAAAAAGGCCCTATGCATGATAATACTTCACCTTTGCATGATACCAAGACTCTATGCACGATATATAAGAGCAAGGGGGTGATACATTTTGAAAAATTCCACTAATAGGTGAAAGGAAGGGTATATATACTTGAGGTTCATGAAAAGTGTGCATATGAGGTGTCATCATTTTAAGCTACTAGGTGCCACGTGTCCATGCATGGTTGACACATGTCCTTGCATGCACTCATATTTATATTGACATGCAAAACACTTGAGTATAATATAGAGATGATATTTCAACCATTAGTTATCTTGTTTGATAATATATCTCATCTTTATCTCATAAATTATGCAAACTGATACAACTTTTGTAAGGAACATCTAACTCATCATGGATTACCTCCTTAAGGTTATTTTCCCGTCATGTACAAGACCAAGAGTCCAAAAACCAATATGATACTCCTCCTATGGCTTCTTGGCTGATATGCACTCTCATATGGACTCTACAACTCAATACAACTCAAGTTAGGGTTTCACATTCAACCCTTTCTTGGTCTTTTCATCACCAAGAGTATCATACTCAAAAACATTCAAACATGGTGCCTCCTTATTTGTATATCCTATAAATTATCCTAGGAGGTAGTAGGTAAACTCTAGAGGTAGAAATTTTCATATCAACCCTACAATTTGGGTAAATTACAATTTGTACCAGAATTGGCGCACAAGGCACTGGCATTATTCAAACAAGTTTAAACTTGGAATTTAGGCTTTCCACAAGCCACCACCTTGCATCATTCTCTCTCTAATGATTCTAAAACACATTAGGTATGTTCAAAATATGAAATATTGCAATATGACCCCTCATCTTGGGTAATTTGCATTTTGGTCCAAAACATGAGAACATTGCTCAAACATTATTCAAACAGGACCAAATTTGAAACATAAGTTTGTTAACTAATAGAAAAACACTTTATAGGATTATATTAAAGTTCTAAGAAACTTAATTATCCAAAAACAATAGGGTTACCTCATAACCCAGGTCAGGGTCATTACACTTACCACAACCCTTTCTTCCATTTACATGCCCGTGGAGCTAGGAAATATCAAACCTAGCTTATTTTTTCCTTTTTTGCACCTGCATGGGTTACTTAGTGTAGATGGACATATGATATTGAATGAATGAATGTAAAATAGCAAAATTAGTCATTTTTTACCTTTGCTACCATGAAACGGATTACCCAGAGTGATATGACTGACATATGGATTGATTGTATTTTCTATGCTCTATATCTGAAGTTTGCAGGCTCAGTGCTCTAATCATAATTGGTTTGTGAAATAGGAGAGGAAAGAGAGTTGGAATTCATGTACCTAGTCATTTTTTAGCCCATTTAGTCGATATTCATATATTGCAACGCATTTGTCATTTCTTGATTGTGGAAAATTTGTAAGAGAGATTGAGTTAGAACATACTTGAGGACAAGTATGTTTTAAGTTTGGGTGGTGATGCATCCCTATTTTAGGGATCCATCTTGTGCCATATTACATTTCAATCACATCTACACCTGTTAGATTACATGTTATTTTCATCAATATGTGTTTTACTATCAAATGCACTAAAGAATGGTTTGCATGTTTTATAGGTACTTTGGCCACTACTTGATGGAATGGAGAGAAGATGGTTGAATCTAGGGTTTCCTTAGGCTTGGAGGAGCCCAAAATGAGGCCAAAACCACTCCCAATCTACCCCAAGTGGTCAAAGAATGTATTGAAGCAATGACCTTCATGGATGGACAACTTCAACATGTGGGGAAAGACATAGAACAACTGTGCTACCATGGAATGGCCTTTCTAGGACATGCCCCAATCAACAAAACCTTCAAAAATTGACCCAGTTTGCCAAAATGGCCATGCTAGCTAGAATGGTCGTGTTGGGAGTTTCCACCACGAATGTGCTTGCCAGAATGGTCGTGCTACCAGTCCCAAAAACCCAATATTCTCCTATTCATTCTATTTGTATACCATGGTCGTTCCCATCCACCATGGTCATACTGCACACTGCCCACCACAGTCATACTGCCCAGCATGTCCGTGCTACTCACAATTTTACCCAATTTTTTACATTGTTCTAACCATTTTACCCCCAACTATATATACTTGGATGGCAGATTTAGCATGAGGTTGGCTACCCTTAGCTACCCTACAGCCAATCTAGCCTCCCCATTTCATCATCCATCCATTCCCACCTCATTCCACCTCCATTTCACCATGTCTACCACCAAAGCCCTAGCTTTCTAGTGTTTTGGCCACTTTCCACCATAAATTCATGCCATTCACCTACCTTGGAGGAGGGAGCTCGAGCTGCTACTACTAGGAGGTGGAGAAGGAGGAGTCTTCAATGATCTCATCATGTCTTTTCACTCCTCTACTCGTTCTTTCTCCTTTCTTTTTGTATTTTGCATTTCCATGAGTAGCTAGGCCCCTTAGGTGGGTCGTTTGGGGTCAAAAATTTTACTTTGATACCATGTTGTGGGGAAATGATATGTAAACATTGTAACTTCATTTGTTAATGACTATGTTCTATTTCTATCTCACTATTCATGAATTTCTTGTTGGTTTGTGCTTGAAATCACCTAGGATTAGGGAAATTTCTTGTATGTGTGAATTTTGGGATTTTCTCCTAGGTCCAATTATTGGATCCCTAGCTAGCCACACATCCTCCTAAATTCTAACCAATTCTCCTAAACCTAGTTGAGAGATCTAAGTAGCTAGTTTATATGAATTTAGTGTTCTTAGCATGGAGCATTCTTAAGGATAGAATGTGGGTGATGTGAGGCCAAAAACCTCATTTCCACTCTCATTACTACCCTCAACCCCTAATCACCCTAAGACCATTTAACCTAGAAGCCTAGGCTTGTTTAGACCCTAATTGAATTGCACCTAAAACCTAACCCAATTGAGTCTCACAAGGGTAGTAGGGGGTGTTAGGGACTAGTTCCCCTATACACAACCTAACATATGCATGGCCAGTTAGTAGTTTAGGATACTTCATTAGACTCCAACTTGTTGTTTGATTTGATAATCTAAATTAAATCATTATGTTCACATATCACCCCAACCTAATTAATAAGTGCAACCCCCAAACATACAACACATCCCTTTATTGCTTTAAAACCCTAATTGCCTTCTTGCTTAGCTAGTGTTAGCTTAATTAGCTCTTTACTTGCTTAGTTAGCTACTTGCCTTGTTCTTGTTTTGGTCTTGATACTTTATGTCTTTAATTTCTCTTGTGTTTAGTTTTCTAGCTTAGTGTAGTGTAGACTTCTTCTTTCCTACCTTAGCATAACTTGTTCTCTTTCCTTGTCTTGCCTTGTCTTTTCTTGCTCAGTAGAATTAACTGTCTAGGGTAGTTAGGTTTTGATTCATGCTTGCTTTCCTTTAATTGGTTTCATGTTCATATTTAGTGTAATCAATCAAAACAACCATAAACCCTCAAACCCTAGACTCTACAATAGGAACCTACCTCAAAATTTAACCTAGCTCTAGTACCCCCTTTTCTCCCTATGGATCGACTGTATACTTGCCACCCTCCTATACTACGGCACGACCCCGTGTGCTTGTGGGTGTAGCATTTTGGTTTATGTGGGTGTGTTATGTTAGGTATTTATAAATTTTGAAAGTGTTCACACTGTGTGTTGTCTACTTGCAGAGTTGCATCTATTCAACTTTCAATTGAGTAGTGTGTAACGCCATTGGCAGAAACACACCAAGCTTTCTGGTTCCATTGTTGGAGATAAAAAGCACCATAGCTACCTAGTTGTGGTGTTGACTCTCCCCTTTGGCACCATCTTTTTTTAATTTACGTATCTCTATTTGAGAAACACACCAAACTTTCTGGCGTCATTGCCAGGAAAAGAAAGCACCATAGCTACCTAGTAGTTGTGGTGTTGACGCTCTCCTTTGGCACTGTCCTTTTCCAGTTTACTTTTTTACATTTCAAAAACACACCAGTAGTTCTATTGTAGTTATCATATCAGACACACCATGTTCGCCATCCAACATGTCATGTCACCTATAAATTTCACTCAAACACGAATGTAACTGCCCCACACTTATATATATGACCCCAAGTTGTCTTGGGATAATAATAACAGACTATTTCAGACCATTTGGAGTAGGACTCAAGAAACGAAGAGCCAGGAGGAGTTGGAGGCATTTCAATGGAGAAAAGGTGGTTTCTCAGGAGAGAAACTTCTTCCTTTTTATCCAACAATTGCAGCATGGATCTCCTATGTTCTTTTCTCTCCACTCTAGAGTGAAGCTTTTTGAACTTTTTCTAGCAGCAAGGATAAATTTGTGACTCCTTGATCAGAGTTCCAACTCTGTAACGACCCACACTTTTTAGTGTCTAAAAGACCTTAAAGTCACATATTGTTAATCATAATTTCCGGGATCAGATTCATGAAATAATACAAAAAAGTAAATAATTTCCATTAATGATCAAATATTTACATGTTTAGATAAAAAGCTCCTCTTGGGAGTTACATAACTTTTAAACAGAATTACCTTTTACATGTGTGAAGATAAACCATTAAGACTAAACCTTCATGATTAAACTGTAGTGTCTTCAACATCTCTATCTGTACCATCATGTCCACGAATCAAGTATATCTGATACCTAAAATGCCAACAAACAAATACACGATCAGTATATTTCTATACTGGTACGTGGGTTCAAACAATAATCACAAGTACAGATATAAGCAAACATCTTTATCTTGAATATAAACTCATTTTCATATTCTAACCCTTATCTGGTCCACTACCTCAGGTGTAATCACTGTCCCTTCGGGGCTCGTGTGCATTACCCTTAAGATCAGTCTGACCCAGGGTTCAGAATGTAATTATTTACTTTACATGATACTCATATGAACTTTATAGTTTGCAAGAACTAAATAAACAAGCAAGCAGTTTATTTGTCGTTCAATCTCATCGAGAAACATCGGCAATCTCAGAATTTGATACATGTAATCATAAGTGTAACCACGTACCTTATGTCATGCAGAAACCATGCAGAATATATCACATGTACTTTAAGAATGCATCCAATCATCCAAGCAACAAAGCATGTAATCAACAAGTATCTGAAACGAAGCATACTATGTATGTGTCACCATGTATTCTCATTATACTAATCAGATTTAGATGTACTCCTAAACTAGGGTTTAGGTTATCTCGTGTTTGGACTAGGGATTAGGGATACAAACCCTAGTTCCATCATATTAAGGTTTCTATGATTACAACTTTAGTTATACATTTTAGGTGAAACCCTAATCATCAACTTAAGCACATTATATTACCCGTGACACCTAAATCACATCACTAACGTTAAGATCATATCAAGATGTCGACATTGGTTTTAAAACCCTAAATAGCATGAGTAAGATCATTAATCCAGAATCATCATTTATTTATCATTATCAAATATTTTCTCATTATACATGTCCAGATCAGGTGTCAACTCAACATAACCTAATCTATTTAAGCATCAGATTACACAAATCTAGGTTTTCCCTTTAAACTAGTCACATTAACATATGTATTACACATACTTTTAGAACACGAAGCATAATCAGGTTCTGATAGTATTTTATTTGGATTTTACTCATTTTTCTGATCAAAATTTATATATAACTTGTCATGATCCGGTTTACCAATATTTAGTTATGATTTTTGCAAAGTTTGTATAAATGGACTAATCAGAGATAGCCACGTCAGCATATTACCTCTTTTCTTATTTCCGATTGGGCCAGCTTTAAACTGGGTCAAATGACCCTTCTCCCAAGGCATTGCGTGCATATGCTCGGGGGCAGACTTGTCTTTGACCTCTATCTTCCGTCTCCCCTGCAGGAGGCCGTCCGACGCCCTGAGCGGCGTGCGGCTGGGGACTTCCCCGACCCGAGGCTCTAGGGCAGCCGAAGTGAGGTGGTAGCCTTCAGCTGGGCTCCCTCGGGTTTGTACCGTGCCTCTGTTCCTCACAGCAACAATTGTTGCACCCCAGCGGCTTGGCGGAGACACCAACTCGCAGCCTAGCTGCCGCCGCCGTCGGCCACCTAAGTCTGCCTTCAACGCCTCCTCTTCTCGCCACGCCGGTGGGATCGCTTATAGGGTTCTTCCTCGACTCTTCATGTCGCACGCCGCACTGCTGCGATAGAGACGGCACTGTTACGGCGGCCTCCAAGCACCCCACCAGTGTCACCAGACGCCTAGCGCTGGCCAGGTTCTTCACCCAGCTACATTGGCAACAAGACCCTGCACCCGTGCGTCTCCTACTGGCACCGCCACTACAGATGTGCCTCCCTCTGGCGCAGCAGCCGGATTCACTCCAACGTCCCTCTTCCTCTCTTCTCCCTCTCAGACAGCGGTCTTCTGGTTCCGAGAAAAGCAACGCTGCTGCTCACCCTTGCCACAAGGAACCCAACCATGGTGTTCCATAAACGATCACTCTACAGCCTCGAGATCCCCAGCCAGCGCGCAACCTCCAGGCCTCACACATAGAGGCACAAAACCTTCGTCCTCTACTTACAACCCTCCTTCTTCAGACACTGGAACCATGTACACCTCATGGGATGATTTGCCTCCTTCCCTGTCTGTTGGTTGCCAACCACAGGGGGTGGCGGCAAGCTATGCCACGACTATGGTGAAACTATCTAATAGTGATATGCTGCTTGGGAGGGGGGTCCCTATATATATACAAAAACCTAGGGAACCCTAGTATACACGTGATGAGGGGAAGAGAGGAAAAGTCGAGTCCCCTCTCCCTATGGACTCACGAGAACTATACTTCAATCCTCTAAACAAGGAGGTGATTAGTCATATTAAGTTATGATAATACACCTTTCCAAAAACTCCTTTACTTATCACATAACCCTTCTCCCTTGATGTACAAGGAAACACATATTAACAAAAGGATATCTCTTTTATTCCACCACTTCGCACTTACTAAAAGTGAGGCACAATTATAAGAAGGAAAGTATTTCTTAAGTTTTCTTTTACATATCTCCCATATAACGAGAAGGAACCCCCTTTGGGAAACATAAGATGTAATGGAATAACAATCCATATGTCTTTATTATTTCTCTAAAACAAATACCGTTATTATTTGGGAAGTCTATTTTCTGAATGCTCTTCTTTTCCTTATTATTTTCATGTGTACCAAAAGATAACTTGGAATATTGTTGTTTGATGTCTCTAACATTGTGTTGTCCATGATGTCCAGATAATTACTCTTTTGATTATCTAAAACACTATATATTTTATTTTCTTTTGCATATTATTCCATGAATAATATAAATAAGGGATCCATCTATCAATTCATGGTTTATATTCAATTTTACAAAAATTGAGGATATAACAAACTCTATCTTACTTCTTACACAAACATCCAAGTTTATTTCCTACTATTATGATGTCTCGCATTGCTTTCTATTTGTTGTTTTTAATTTCTACAACCATGGACGAGTTGATCACCTTTTCTTAAGCCTGGGGGAGTAACTCCCATGTCATTATTTGTAGAACAATGAATTTTCTTGCTTAATATTGGTTTAATCACTGTTTGGATGCATCTGTATTTGTTTCACATATACGCTTGATTGGACATCTTATATGTATGTCTTATGCTTCTTGTGCATACTGGGAAGGTGTACACTGAAGTAAGGAGGTGTTTTATATAGCTTTATTTCCTTGATCACAAGAGTGGCTTGGAAGTTAAGGGGATTCCAAGGTTTTTGGTGGTTTTATTCTAAGTATATGCACGATGGTGAGATATAAAGGCATAATCATTCTACAGTACTGGGAGGGCTATAGAACTCAAACCTCCCTTTGTGATTTTACTGCTTGTGAGTTTGTTGTTGTTTCATGGCATGATATGATAGTGAAACCCAATCCTCAAGAATCCTTAATCTAACTTAATCCTTAATACAAGTGATTTATATTTTAGCTCATTTCCTTTTAGTTTCTTAGTTAACTTCACAAAACCTCTCTTGTTAAAAAGATCTAGATTTTTGAAGTTCAATACTTCTTCTCCTTGAACGAACTCAATAATACTACATGCACCTATATATTTGCGAGATAGTGTTTGAATTTACAAAGTTAAAACTTGCACACACAACTAACAAAGACTTGGTTAAAGATAAGAAGATAATTACTCATCATATTCAGATAGGAGATCAAGTTGTAGATATTCTCACCAAACCTCTTACTCTTTCCTTATTCAAGTATATGGGTGCCAAGTTGGGAATTCACAATGTTTAGTCTCTAGCTTGAGGGGTTGTCTTAGTATAGTTCATTAGTAGGGTTTATCCCCATTGTATTTTCCTTTTTCTATTAGCTCATGTATTCCCTGAATCCTATTATATGAGACATGATTATCTGTTAATGACTATTGAAAGCAAATTGTTCTACAATAATTATATTAGTATTTAATTTTTTGGCATAAGTTGCCATTATGTAAGATAACTAATGATATTGGTGAGACAATAGGGGTCTATACACATCTTTGTGCATGGAATGTAATTTCCTTTGATTTCATAATTGTGTCAGTAGTCTCAGTATATGTGAGTGTGTTTGAAGTTTTCTCTCAAATATTTATGTATATACTCCTATCTTATTATATAATTTGATTAATTTTGTCCATATGAATATATCAATATATAGTTGCAATATAATGGGTAGTTATGGTTTTCATGTTACATCTAGCATTAGAAGTGGTCCTACATAAGGGTTCTTATGTGATTGACCGATTATCCTATTTGAGTTAGGATTCTAGAGATGTGAGGAAGAAACATGCATGGATTTACAAAATTATAATGATGTTGGAGAAATTAGGTTATGGAACTCGAATCCTCAATACCAAGGTAAGTAGGCCATTCCCTTTGAATTTTTATCATTGTATCATATTTAGATTATTGGTCTAAATTATCAAATCTAAAGTGTTCCTTTTTATGCAGTAGTTAAACTATTTTTAGATTTTCAAGTTCTTACACTATCATAACTACAATTTAGGTATTTTAGCCTTTCAGTAAGATTATATGAATACTATACATAAAGATATCTGATTCATATAATTGGCATTATAAGACTTCATTTCTCATTACAAGTATTTTTTGTAGATCATCTAAACAAAAATAGAGTTCCACAAAGAATATAGGTTTGTATATACTTTTAGATTTAGATTCAAAGTACAAATTTAGGTTTAAGGATAAGAGGTTCAAATCCTAAGATAAGAGGTTCATAATTAATAAATTAACATGACACTATATCCCTAGTTATACGTTATATGATAATTCCCAAAGAGTCGAGAGGATTCAAATGGTGCATGCGCCAAACACTGTGGGTGTCATTGTAATGACCTTGACCTGGGTTATGAGGTAACCCAATTTGTTTTGGCTAAGTAAGTTGCTTAGAAATTTAATTTAATCCTTTAAGGATTACTATTATCATGTGACACACTTATGTTTCATGTTTGGTCCTGATTGAATGTTGTTTGAGCAATGTTCCTTTATTTTGGATCAAAGTGCAATTTGCCTAAGATGAGGGGTTACATTGCAATATGTCACATTTTGAATGTGTTCTAAAATGTTTTAGTATCATAAGAGAGATAATGATGCTAAGTGATGTCTTTTAGAAAGCCTAAATCTCAAGTTATAACTTGTTTGAACAATGCTAGTACTTTGTGCACCAATTTTAGTACAATTTGTAATTTACCCAAAATATAGGGTAGAAATGCAAATTACCACCTCTAGAGTGTCCCTACTCCCTCTATGTATCTTTTAGAGGAAAGATAAAAAAGGATACACTATGTTTGAATCACCTTTGAGTGATGATACTCTTGAAGATGAAAAGACCAATAATGAGTCGAAGGTAAAGCCTTATATGTGTTGTATCGAGTTGTAGACTTGATGTAGGAGTCCTATAGGCCAAGGAGCCATGGTAGAAGTATCCTATCAGTTTTTTTAGCCTTGTAAAAGTCCATGATGGGCAAAGAACCTCAAGTAGGTGGTCCATGATGAGTTGCAAAGCTCCTTGCAAAAAGTGTATCGGTTTGCCTTATTGATGAGATAAAGATGAGATAACTTATTCAACAAGATAAAGGATGACCGAAATATCACCTCTAGATTATCCTCAAGACTCTTGCATGGTAATATATATATATATATATATATATATATATATATATATATATATATATATATATATATATATATATATATATATATATATATATATATATATATATATATATATATATATGTATATATATATATGTGCATTCATGTACATGTGTCAACCATGCATGGACACGTGTCATCTAGTAGCATGAGGTGAAGACACCTCTTATACACTTTATCTCATGAACCCAAGTATATATACTTCACCTTCCACCTACTTATGGAAGTTTACGAACCCCACAACCCTTTTCCTTGGAGATATCGTGCACAACCACTTATATATTGTGCAAAGTAGCTCAAGGATCAAGGGGATCTCGAGCACCAAGCTTAAGGTAAGGCTTTGGTCATCTTCAACCTTGGTTGAAGTAGGATTTTGGGTTATGGATATTCCTCTCTTTCCTTCTTCACCAAGTTCTTAACTATAGTGATTTCTTGTATATGGAGGATTTGTGAACGACCCTTGGACCTTGGAGATGTTCATATTCAACCTTAGGAATGTAAAGCTTTGGAGCTTGGAGCTTTGAAGTTGTTCATAAGGTGGGTTATATAACTTGAATTCAATCATGTTATTATTCACCACCTGTCTTACTATCCTTAATGATCTACTTTCAATTCCAAAATCTTCTTGAATAGTTGATGAAATTATGAGTTCTAGTAGTTTTTTACTTGTTTTCCATGTGCTATAACAGTTAGAATGAAGGTCTAGAGCTTGAAGAAGATGGTATCACTTTATGAAGTGATATCGGGTCCAAGCATACAAACATATCTCTAACCCGATATGGTTATGTACATACATCACTAGCACGATATACTTATGAGAGTATATCTCCTTGCACATTATGGAGATGAATTTCACACCTAGAACATGATATGGTGTTAACCATATACCTTTTGCACGATAGGAAGTCAAGTAAAGACTACATGCATGATATAGGGTTCAGTGTATACTTGTAAGTCGATATGCTAAAAACCCTAGTTTGGGTAACCTGATATGAGTAAGATAAGAAAGTACCTCTTGCATGATATGATCATGTAGTACACACATGGTACACAATATCTTGAAGCACACATTTTGTGCACGATATGATTGATTGAGCATACATTTATGCACAATATAATATATGGATTCAAATACATGGTATAACCCGATTTGGTTGAAATACCTTAAACTCAGTATGAATTCCAAGTTGGGGGTTAACCCGGTATGGGGATAGATGATAGCTCATACATGATATGATCCATACCTTATGAATGATATGGGAGATACCCACTTACCCCTTATACATGATACAAGTCTAAGACTACACCTCTTACACGATATAGAGATAGTAAGCACTCTAATCAACATAGAGTTGGAAACCCAAGGTGATGGGTAAATTGATATAAGTGGTGAA
This sequence comes from Alisma plantago-aquatica, assembly GCA_963693085.1. Classification (NCBI taxonomy): domain Eukaryota; kingdom Viridiplantae; phylum Streptophyta; class Magnoliopsida; order Alismatales; family Alismataceae; genus Alisma; species Alisma plantago-aquatica. The sequence goes on along the minus strand of OY856413.1, from coordinate 518,899,364 downwards.
TGATACCGCATGCATGATATTATTGATTTCCCTTGGATTATAGGGATAGAAGATACTTCTACTTTGTGAATGATATGAGGTCCAATTCATACCTCATGCACAATATGGCCCATTCTACCCAATATGGTGGAAAACCCTAGATGAGGGATTGAAATATGATATACCCTATCCTTTGTGTAATGGATTGTGATAAGATAATTCAATTAGACACCTAGATTATCATGTAACTATATGATAGGGATGATCCTTGAAGGTATAAAGAAGTTATGAGCCTAAGGGTCTACCCAACATGGTAACTCGATATGTTACCCAACATGGAGACCTGATATGATAATCCTGGATGGGAAACTGATATGGTATCTTGTATATACCACTTAAATGATACATGATGAGACATACATTCCATGCCCGATATGGTTCACACCTTGTGTATGATATGGCACCAAGCACATAGCTTATACCTGATATGGGGTCAAGCACCTAGCTCATACCCGATATGAAGTTATCTTGAGATGATAAGAACTAAGTGATAGTCAATTTGATATGGGTACACGATATGATGATTAGGGGATACACCCTAAAATATGACATGGTGATGTGGTTATACCACATGCCCGATATGGATACACGACATGAGATAAAAAAATGTATCTTAAAGCTTAATATGATAATATACACACATCTTGATACCCGATATGGTAGGGACACTTCAATCATATATCGTTGATTGAGCGACATATGTTGTGTGGTGTTAATTTCAATATAAAAGATGATGAGGTTTGTTAATTATGAACTAATGTTCCTTAAGAGGAGGATTGAACAAACTTAGTAAAAAGTATGATGTAATCAATATCCTAATAGGGATAAGAGAGAGATTTTTACATATGTGATAAATAGTTGATAAGTATGCATTGATACTCCTAAGATGAGTGGAGTATGAATTAGAATTTGATTCTAGATATTATGATCTTGAATCCTTAATTCATTAATAAGAATAAAACCCATCCCTAATGAAGGGTGATGGTATACTCTTACAACCATAATTGATTAAGATGGAGAAATCCTAACCCTAATAATGGGAAGGATGTACTTTCTTATATCACATGGTGATGATGTAGACAATCCTAACCCTAATAATGGGTAGGATGTATTTCCATTGAATGTCATAATGATTTCATGTACTACTAGAGTTTCTACCATGAAGTGCAAACTTCAAGAAACATGAGATGATGAGCATAGATCAGAATGAGCTATGATGTTGTATATGTTACAGTTTAAATGAGCCTTGTGAGCCCTGTTAAATAATTATACAATAAAGTATAATGTTTATATAGTCTGATATCTTAAAAAGATAAGTTGTTACTTGGTAAGAGGTGAAAAGATGCTTAATGAAACCATGTGAGCTGTGTGGAATACTTTTACAACAAGTGAAATGAATACCTTCGTCTGAGGACCTATTGGTAATAGTTACCTGTTACAGAGGTAACAATGCTATGTGATGATCTAAGGGATTGAACACCCAGATCTAGTAATCATGATGATGATGATGATGATGATGATGATGTAAAGGGATGAGAATTCCCAATGATGTGATAAGGGATTGAGATCCCAAGTGTTATGTATCTAAATGTGTTCTAAAGATTTGAAAAAACCTCGATATATTTATTGCAGCTTTCTTTGTAGCATTTGTTTATGATTAATTCGTATGACTTGTTTGATGCTAAAAGAATATTTTAATGCCCTTAATATATCATTAGAAACCATAAAATGTTGCCCTAACCATAGATCCATCGGCTTCAAGATTTGTTGAATGGTGAAATGAATTTTTCCCACAGGATAACCTGGAATGCATATTTTTCAATATGCGGGGGAGTAAGCTTGGACAGCCATATGTGAGACGATCCCCTTACGAACTTGAAATAAATGGGGATTTGGCTATATGCCATATCCTAGCTCAAGTGCGACTACGGTCGTAGACTCAGTTGAGCACGGTGAATTGGCATGTGGCTCAGAGTATGGCTATATGCCATGACTCAGTAATTTCATAATCGAGGACGGTTGTTAGTCGGTGTTCCCCTAAGAGAGTGCATGATGCAGTTGTAGCTCTGAGAAAAGATGCCACTATACCTTGGAATGCTCTATTTTCATATTGACATGATATGTTACTACTAGTGGTCTCATACTGACCAGGATAATAGAGGTCTTGGCAGTCGGCTCTTCCATTGACCTTGTATGGTACCGACTTATGAGAAGTTTGTGGTCGGTTGGAGCATGAACGGTATACTTCATCTCCTCAAGGCATAAGTGTGATTGTAAAATGTAATCAACCATGTAGTGTATCTGCTTAAGGATCGAATACGAAAAACATTGGTTGATGCAAAATTCAATTATACATCTTAGTTGATAGATGTTATTTATATTTCTTTACATTCCTTGTAAAGCAGATATATGGCTTATTATTATACCATGGGTAGATGCATCATTTTTCTTAAGTAAAGAGATTACTTTGTTCTATACATATAGTGATTAATCATGCTTGTTAATATAAAAGAACCACTGCTCAATTTTATAATATTTATCTGTGATAATAATATGGTCGGTGGAGAGTTATATCTCTCGCTAGGACAATTGTCTCACCCCATGGGATCCACAATTTTTTAAGTGGACGTGAATGAGGTGGTAGAGACCTTTCTACAGAGAAGGAACAACAGTTGGGGTAGCAGTAACAGCTCAGGTTGAGTGTACTGTTTGTCATGTCTTGTAGATAGAAGTCATATGTGTCGTCTCTATACTCTCAGGTCCTTGGAGTCAGTTAGTAATGGTTTCATGATCAACCTGAGGATTTTGGCTTGTATGCCTCGAGGTTTTATGTTGCTTCAATATATGTATTGATAGAGAAACTGTTATATGTTGTCCTCAAGATGAGAAGAAATAGTGTTTGTACAATGTGAATCATGATATGTATATATTTTGGATCTTTCCGTAAGAGTTTCTTGGAAGAGGATCTCCTTGCAAATGGTTTTAAATTTTAGTGATTTTTGTTAATCTGTTGTTTATGATTATTCTGCATAATTAGTAACAATTTGGTTGTTGTTTTGATCGTGATCATTACAGTCATAGAGGGCACTCTATGTCAATAGAGGATGTGTTGCACCATAAAAGATGCTACGATATCATAGAGGGCTAAATGTGTCAATAGAGGAGGACTTATTGTATAATGTTGACCACAAATAAATAAAAGATAAAAATAAAAGATACCCAGATTTCATATAAGTTATCAACTTTCATATCTTAGTTCAGCCTTAAGCTATAATATATTTGTGTTTTTCTCATTAGAAATCCCATGTTACTTCCTCTAGTCATGCACCTTTTCTTTTGTGCACGGATGTGGATGAGACATCCACAAATATCGATATTTAAGAATATTAGGTAAGACAAATTTTGCATTTACAAACTACGGGGGATTTTCTTGGTGGGGCACCATCTACATGTTCCAAGAGATTAAGTCAGAAATATAAAAAAATTGTACCTTATTTATAGAATTTATATTATCAGGTTATGTATAAGATTTTTATCTAAAATGAAGAGAACGTGTAACATCCCTAACCTGGGTTATAAACTAACCCTAGGTGTTTTGCCTAAATATGTAATAAAACCCTGGTGATTATCTTTTGACATGTAATTAAGTTCCTAAGGAGCATACATTTTCATTTCTGTCCTTTTAAAACAATGTTGTAGAATTATTTGGTAATATAGGGGCCTATGTGCAAATTACCCAGTTAAAGGGTGTAACTTGCAAATTTCACAAGTTAAGATGTTCCTCTGGTGATGATACATCATATGAGTAAGTATGATGAGGTAAGATGGATTTTCCAAGCTTGGGCATCAAGATACAGCTTGTGGAATGATCCTTGTGCTTAAAAACCCTAATTTGGATTAAAGTGCAATTTACCCAAATATGGGGTGCAACTTATAAAATAAACCATCTAGAAAATCTTTTATGACTTTTGACATCATTTAGAGTAATAATGATGAAGGGGGCACTTCCTTTGAATAATCATATAATAAGGAACACCTTTGTAATTAAATCACCAAGATGTAAGTAAGGAGACCCTTATGTACATATGTACCTTAGTGATAAGTTGACCTTCCTTGCCTTTAGCTTTTGGTTTTAGAAGGATTTTTACCTTAGAAAAGAAGAGGAGGGACGTGCCTAAAAGAAAGGAAGGACCTAGTTGTGAAAAGGAGAAACTAGTTGTCCTTATGTTGGAAATGACCCCAAGATATATATACACCCTTCCTTTGTTTGTAAAGGAACGTTTCCTTCACTTCCTTTCTTATTTACTTGCTTAGACCGACTTAGGACAGAGCTCTGGAGAAGAGGATAACGGCCAAGTAGTTCTAGGTAATCTTTGATCATCATCTTGCTCAAATTCATGGAGGATATCATGTTACAAGGTTGGTTTGCTAGTTTTCTTACTTAGTCTTCTTGTTCTAGCCATCTTTCCCAACCTTTCCTTGGAGAGAAACCCTTGGCCAACCTGTGGAACTCAAGAAACCATTAAAGACTTGAAGCTTGGAAGCTTGGAGCTCAAGGAACGACCTTAAGGCGGGTTTTATAACTCTAACCCTTAGCTTTGTTATGCATATCTTTGTTCTTGTTTTCTATAGTTAGTTCTTCTTCTTCCCCATCCTTCTTTGCCCTCTTGCAAGCTTTTTCGTGAAGAACAGACCTTGGTTTCAAGGTTGAAGACAAGGGGCGTTAATACCTATGTTGGTCCTTATCCAACTTTACTAAACGATCTTGGACCAATAGGTCAAACGATCTCACACTCGTTTCAATCCAAACGGGTTCAATAGGTCGGTTTGGCCAAACGGGTTCCAACCCGTTTGAGGGCATTGACCAAGCATTGACCGTTTGGGATTTCTGTTCAAAATTATGTAGGCTAATGACCCACCAAATTGGAGGGGTTAACTCCAAAGGAATCGTAGGTTGAAGGCCAATCAATTAGGCAATCGAATTGAATTAAGTGCTGTTTTTCTAAACTGATTAAACTTGAATCTTTGGGAAAACGGGTTCCAACCCGTTTGAAGGAGTTGATCAAGCGTTGACCGTTTGGGATTCCTGTTCATAATATATTGAATTTCATTTCTACCAAGAATTATGATCTAATTTCTAACCAATTAAGAGTTGAAGGCATTTCAACACCCTAACCCTAATCGGGTTAAATTTGCTGACTTTCATATAGATTGTGGTGAGTGTTGGGTTGAAGGGCCCAAACGAGTTCAAACCCGTTTGGTGGTTCATCCAAACGACCTCACACTCGTTTAGTGACACACCAAGACCGTTTGAAGGTCTAGGGTTAAAGAAATGTGATGGTTTGAGGGTCCAATTACAAGATATTGATAGATTGATGAAAAGTGCTGGTGTGTAATTTAATTAGGACTCAACCCTTATCCAATCAACTTAATTTTTGGTCAAACTTTGGGCAAACGGTCTCAAGACCGTTTGGAGATCATCCAAACGACCTCAAGACCGTTTTATCCAAGTTTGGGCCCAATTGGAGGTCAATTGATAGGTTCAACTCTGATTTGAATTATATTGTTGAACATTGATGATTAGCCGATTGGAAACCCTAATTGAGTTAGACTTAACCCTAATTGGCTTTCAATTGAGGGTCAAATTGGAGTCCAATTGATTGAGGCTCATCCTAATTGACTCAAATTATAGGTGGTTAACATGGCCTTGACCAATTAAAGGCCTCAACATAAGAAACCCTATTCAAATATAACCTATGTGTCACCTTTATGATCATGCGGTTTGAACCCAAGTTGGTCCACACTCGTTTGAGTCCAAACGAGTCCACACTCATTTGAGTCCAAACGAGTCCACACTCGTTTGAGTCCAAATGAGTCCACACTCATTTGAGCCCAAACGAGTCCACACTCGTTTGACCTCAAACGGGTTCATACTCGTTTAGACTCAAATGGGTTCACACCCGTTTAGACTCAAATGGGTCCACACCCGTTTGGATTCAAATGGGTCCACAACCGTTTAAGGTCATAAGGTTCACACTCATTTAAAGCTCAAATGGGTCCAAGGTCATTTGAGGTTAAATGAGTTCAAGGTCATTTAAGAATCAAATGGGTTGAAGATTGAAGGTTAAACCCTAAACCAAGTGGAGACCTTCAAGGTTGATTATACTTAATCACTTGAAAGTGTAAGAGGTTCAATGATGATCTAATCTAAACCCTAATGGTAACCTAAGATGTTAAGGGACCAAATGATTAATGAATTGACCCATGATGATGGTCAATGGGTAAATTACCATAATGCCCTTGAAAGGTTCAATTGAGTGATACTTTGTCCTAACCAAACCCTAATCACTCAATAGTAGTGATTTGGTCTATGTTAATCAAAGAGGACTTAATCTAACCAAATCTAGAGTGGTGTAATCACCATCTACTAGTAAGAGGAGAGAGAAAGTACCAATTATGATGGAAACTCAAGTAAAATACCTTCAATATACATGAATGTGCATGATTAGGGTATGATCCTCCAGATGAGATCATGAAAACCCTAAATATGATAATTGATGAATCTTAATCTTATCTGAGGACTTTAATGATGATGTTTCTCATACATAGTGATGTTAAGAGATCAATTCACCAATAAGTGAATAGTAAACCCTAATTCTAGGGTGATGACATGTATTATGAATAGTAAACCCTAATTGATAAAAATCAGGGAAATCTAGCTCTTGTATGAGTAGGGAGATACCACTTCTTTAAATGAGTTATTATTTGTTATCAGTTGATTTAATCATGCAGGTTCCTATATGAGGATAATCATATCCAGGTATGGATGATGATACTATATTCATTAAAAGCATGTTGTTAGCTTTATGAACAGTGACATATATCCTGATGCCTTATTAATAGCATCTTATGAGATTGATAGGCTGTAAGAGTCATGAATACCATCAAGGTCATGCTTTAAGAGATGACTTGTTATGAGAGTATTGAGAAATGATAATTGATGAGTTAGGCTTGTTACATTTAGTATTCTTCCTTCATAGCTGCTATGTTAATGATTAATGTTTGAGAACTTGTATGATGATAAAAGAATACTAAATGGTACCTAACTAATCAAGTATAATCATACCATGTAGAGCCTTGATCATAGATCCATCATAGTCAGAAGTTATATGATGGTGAAACAGGTTTTCCTAAGGGAACTCCTGGAGCACATACTTTTGAGTATGTGGGGTATATGGATGTGTAAAACCTTACATCCTAGTATAGGAATTGATGTAGATGTATCTTAATCTATCAATCCTTCACTATGTGTTTATGCCGGGATGATGTAACACTAATCTCCCGAGGGAAACTTTTATACCGCATCAATGAGAGATAAACAAGAAATCTTTCGACGACGAAGAGAGTACATAATGCCACTGTGACTCTAATAGCGAAGTACCAGAATACCCTGGTAAGCTATAGTAGTAGAGACACTAGATGTCCTGCATGTTTATCCTCATTCTGACTGAGGTAGTTGAAGGTCATGAGAATCCGGCTCTTTTGATGACCTATGTATGATACCGATGCGACTTAATAGTGATCGGTTGGAGTATGAGCGGTATACCTCATCTCCGCAGGGCATAATGATGTTTGTAAAACATAATCTACCGCGTAGCATATCTGTTTAGGTTGAACCACGAAATACATTGGTTGATGATACATTACTTAGTATACATGTTTTTCATATTCCTTAAATGTTGTTGTTCTAATTGATAACAATCTGCTGCTGATAACCTTAGAACTTTTATTGCCTATGTTATTCTTGTTTGCTATAATCAAGCTTCTGGCGGAGAGTTATAACTCTCGCTGGGACAATTATGTAAAATTGTCTCACCCCGTAGATTTCTACCTTTAGGTGGACGTTGAGGTCGAAGGAACCAATCTGCAGGTGGACAGCAGCAACAGCAGCAATTTCAGGAGCAGTAGTAACTTCAGGTGGAAACACTGTGCGGTCTAGTCTTGTAGTCAGAATAGTCTTATGTCGTCTCTGTACACTCAGGTCCTAGGAGTTTGTTGATCTGAGAATTTTGGAATTTTGAGATTTTGTATCTGGCTGTATATAATCACTCATGAAGTGATCTAACAGAGATGTAATCTATTTACCTTGTTTCTTATAAAAGGAGTTTCATGATTTCAAGATCTTGTCTCAAAAAGTTTTAAATTTCTAGTGATTTTCGCATTCCGTTGTTAATCGAATCATTTCCGCTGAGTTTAATCGTGTTTATCTCGGATTTTGGAGATCAGAGCCCACAGAACGTATCTTGCATGTTGCCCTAGATGAGTTTATTCAATCATTATTGTAATGAATATCATGTTGGTGACGCTCCCGAGTTGAAAGAAAAGGTTTACCTTGAACTCATGTGATGTAGAAATTGGGGTGTTACAACATGGTATCAAAGAAATAGTGTAGATAGTCTTCAAAAAAAATCTCAAATCCTTTGACTTGATCACTACACTATAAACCTAGATAAACCAGGATATATAGTTAGCTTGATAGTTAGTAACCTTCTTTAGAAAAAAAATAGGCAAATATATTAGATTTCAAGTTAGAGGTCTTGTCCATGATATCATTTGAATATGCAGTAGGGTTAGTTACAAATTGGTTGTAGACGTTAAATGTTAACCCTATATATGCATATATCATGAACTCTTTATTTTCAATGATGTGTGGTCCATAACACATATCTTATGGGATTCTAGAGGGAATGTTATGAGCATCAAAATCTATATGATGTGTGTCTCATCCTATCAAGTTCATGGTGTATGTGGCATGTGCACTAGTGAGGAGTTGAGATCAAAATTATAAAATAGGTCGTCTTCTTATATATATACAACTAGTATATATCAGAATTTTCCCCATCACATAGTTACGACTAAGAGCTTGGGATAAATAGTCACCTTAACCTAATAGCCTTGGAAATGAACAAAGGTCCACTATCTATGCGAGTTATGATACCACACAGTTGAATAAGGCAATGATACTAATCCTAACCTTATAATGGTATATAGATACATAAGATAACCCATAAGATTAGTGATGTAAATACTTGTAGAACCTCATAACTTATGTATTGAAGTATTTTGTGGGCAAATATGTACTTCGACAAAAAAAATACCGAAAATGAATTTATGTTTATATCTTTCAATTTTCAATTCTAACTTCTGGATTTTGATTTAAAACCTTCAATTTTATTCATGTTTTCTTATTTAGAATTCATGCACTAAATGATGTCACCTAGTTCAAAGGACTGATGGGGAAAAATTATTTGATAGCTTACATCCTTGATCTGATAGAGAACCTTATGTGAATGATTCCTTGTGAACTAATTTTGAACCTAGAAGAATTAATGTTTTTCCTTAATGAATGGATACATATAAATGTATTTCAATATATTTTGAAGGACTTAATAGATGACGTCCATTTAATACATTATGTATTTGAGGAAGTATATAGTACCATCAAGTTCATAAACGGGTTTAAACATGGTGTTGATCCTTATAATACACTAAATGAAGGAGAATATTGCCCTTAAGGATGATTATTTTATGAAAATGGGGAAGGTTTGAGATCCTTAAATTAATTAGAAATAAGCATGTACCTGGGGAAAAAAGTTAGTAAGGATTATAATACACACATTAAAATAGGATAAAGGAAGTGAATAACAATGAAACTATGTATCCTATATAGTAGAAGAAAAAATATGGTTAAATTTTTTAAAGGATGTGTATCAGATGAAAGATGTTGCAACATTATGTCAATGTAGTGAAATCCTAAGGTGGTTAACTTCACATTTAACCTAGATGAATTTTGAGAACCAAATTTCGAATAAGGTAGGTAGAATTGTAACAATGAATTCTGAGCATTCCACAAGATATCATTGCCTTATTAGATTAATACTAGACTCACCATGAGCCAGGAAATGGATCAATGAGCTATACACTCATTTTTATCCCACTTAGTGACATTGGTCGTAATAAAGATATAATGGTAATTTGACCATCCATATATGAAAATCAATTTCGACAAAAGTTTTGTATGATTATGATAATGTGAATTATTATCCGACCAAGTTTGAGAATTTGATGAGGTTATGATAAAATGATATGGATTGATTATCCAAAAAAGGATTATGAGATATTATTAATATTATATAATTTTGTTTTGAGAATCTAAGTATTTACCAATGCTCCTTGGATAAATATAAAGTAGTTGACTAAGTTTATTATACTTAGTTATTTTCTGAGTTGATACATAAATTCAACATTCATATCATTCTAGGATTAGAATGAAAGGTAATGGTCTTAATAAGCAAAACATTTTATAATATGGAATAACTAAGAATAGTATGTATATGATTAACCATAATATGCTCTTTGCAATTATTATGAGAAGATGATGATGCATGTATCAAATATGAGCACACATTCCTCTGAATGTACATCCCAAGTAAATTGAAGATGTCAGTTCCCAATAAGATATTCGACCAGAATTAGATGCATTTAAAAATCCTTGGCATGATTGAAACAACTAGGCATGAATTAATTCTAATGCATTCCTATTATCATCATGGGTTACCCCTTTAAGTTTTTGTTTTAAATAAAAAAAGGTGCTATATAAAATAAAGACCACATAATCAATGTACTACTTGTTAATAATAGAAGTATGAATTGGATATACTACCATAATCATAAGGTGAGTAGACTCTATTAGTTGAGCCAAATTTTGAGGACACACTTCCTTATAAGGTGGATAGAATTCTCACACCCCAAATTTTTTATTAGTATCCATGTAAATGATAGTCCTGTTAAAACTATAATCATGTTATATTAGGAGGCCAAGTTCAATAGATTTCAGCCCATTTTGGAGTCATTTTATGTATACCTAGAATTCAAGAGCATTTTGGTAAGTTGACCACTATGGGATGATGTACCTGTCACAAGCAAATTTATGATTTATTAATATGATGAGAATAAGTCTTGTCTAAATTTTGACATCAATCTAATGATCTGAGAATAAGATACAAAGCCTAAGGGTATTTTGGGAACTTAACTAAATTAGGTCTTTTAATAAATACACTAGTGAAATTATGAATGCTTTTTATGTTACTCATGACATTATGAGGTAGAAAATTGATTTTCAAGATGTTCAAAGTATGTTTTCTATTAAAATTAGGGAGTACATAATAAGGAAGATAATGAGAAATAGCTCCCAATGTTGAGGATAACTAAAAGTACTTGTTTTGATCATAAGTTGGAATATGTAAGTACATAAGTCACAAAATTGGAAAGTCTACACAAAACTATGAGTTATAATTTTGATAATTTATTGAAAATTTTAGAGTTTTATTTAGTAAAAAATATATTGGAAATAAAGTTAATAATCCTTGACAAGTTTAAATAATTTTAACTGATTATATTGTTAGAATTTGGATCTGGTATTAGATCCCATATGAAATATATAGCAATATTATGCAAGGAAAATAGTTTCCTAACTTGTGTATAATTGTTTGGTGTCAAAATAATTAAGAAAATAAAGGTACAAAATTAGGTTTAAAAAATAGGCAAGTTTGTCTCTTGGTCCCTCCCAGAACAGGGACCCAAACAGAGCCTATCAAAGGAAGGACCACTCTCGATAGATGATGAAGGAGAGTCTATAAGATCCTTGGATCTTGAAATCCTTTTAGATGAATCGAGAGAAATAGGAGAATGAAGAAGAAGAGGAGGGGAGAAACATTGGTGGATGTGAGGGACGCCCATTGAAAATCTTCAATCCTATGCCAACAAACCATGTCTAGATCATCAGAATAGTTAGAGAGGGTCAACCGAAGTATTTGGCAATCTCACTTTGGGCAATACTGGATTGTGAGATGAATCTACATCACCAAAAGGGAGCTAGGCATCACGATTATACTCTGTAAAATAGAGCATCACACAACATGAGGGGAGTTTCTTCAGGTTTTTGGGCTAGAGAGGAGTCAGATACTAGATAGGATTCATGAGGCACCAAGGCTTGAGCCTATTGGACGTGTGATGTGGCCAAATCTAGATGACATGATAAAACATCAACTACCCATATCACTCTAGAAATAGGTATTCTTCCAAAATTCATATCTTGAGATAGGAAACTTAGAATTGAGAAAAAGGGTGTCTATAGAAATCTTATAATGCCTATCATGATACAAAAAAGTATTAAGAGGTTGCTTTGAATGTTTGATATTTATTATGTTTTGATTATTATAAGATATTTTTTATATTTTTTAATTGGTAAATCATTCATCTTGTCATCTAGGTTTGTTCACGTGACCTCTTTGTACATCTGCACTTTTACCAATTGGATGCCACGTCTTTGGTGATTTTTATATTTTTTGCATTAAAAATAACAAATGATTTTTGAAATAAATTAATATTTTGTAGTAAGTGTATTTTGATAATTTTTAATGGGATTCCAAATCTTTATCATTCAATAACCATTCCTTCTATAGTTTTCATGTAAATCCTAATAGGCCATCATGGGTATTTCACACCTTATTTGACATTAAAATGGTTTGGGATTTTTTAGTTGGAATCCTAATATACAATATGATTACTGGATTGCAAATTTTTAGATGAGTTTTATATATATTTTTGTTAGTACTTGATCTTTGGGCCTATGTCTCCATTATGTAAGATAACAAATGGCATTGGTGAGACAATAGGGGTTTATATGCATTTTTTGGCATGGAATGCAATTTTGATCATATTTTCCTTTGATTTCATAATTGAGTCAGTAATCTTAGTATATGTGAGTGTGTTTGAAGTTTTCTCTCAAATATTGATGTATATGCTCATATATTAGTATCTAATATGATTAATTCAGTCCACATAAGTATGTCAATAATGGGTAATTTTGGTTTTCATCTAAAATCTAGAGTTTGTAGATGTCTTGCATTATGGTTCTTATGTAACCGACCAATTATCAAATTTGACTTAGGATTCTATTCATGTGATCAAGGAATGTGTATAAACTTGCACAATTTTAATGATGCTCAGGTGATTAATTCATGGAACTAGGAACCCAGACTACGAGAAGTATAGCCTCACTACCAAGGTAAGTGGGGCATGCCTTTTGTATACTAGTAATTATATCATATTTTGATGATTAGGTTAAATTATCTGGTCTACAATGTTCCTTTTCATGCATTAGTTAAACTTCTTTCAAAGGTTCAAGTTCTTACACTATAATAATCTTCGCTTGAGTATTTTAGCCTTTTAATAAGATTATATGGATACCATGCATAGATATTTTATAATTAGTTAATTAGAGTTACAAGACTTTAGTTTTGATTAAAATGTATTTTAGTACATCATCTAAATAGAAACAAAGTTTCTCAGGAATACATACATACATATATATATAGTTTCAGATGTAGGTTAAAAGTATAGCTTCATATTTATAGATAAGAGATTCAAAATTAAGAAAGTATCACAAAACTAGAACCTTATTTATACATAATATAATAAGTCCTCACCGTAGAGTCCCAAGAATATTCAAAGGGTGAATGTGCCAAACACTACGTGTGTCTAGAGGGCACTTTGTGCCAATAGAGGTTGTTTTGCACCGTAGAGGACACTTTAGTATAAATGGTATGTTGTTCCATTATATGAGTATTTATCATACTATGGTGGCCACAAACAATTAAAAGACATAAATCATAGATACCTCAATTTAGTATAAGTTCGCAACTTTCAAATCTTATTTCAACGTTAAGTTGTAGTATATTCATGTTTTTCTCATTAGAAATTCAATGTCACTTGCTCTAACCTTGTGTCTTTTCTTTTTTCATGGTTGGGGATGAGATGTCCATAGGCATCAATCTTTAGGAAGAGTAGGCAAGCCAAATTTTTCCATCTAAAGATTAAAGAGGATTTTATTGGTGGGCGCCATCTACATGATCCAAAAGACTAAGTCAAAAATGTAAAAATAAAAATTGTACCTTATATTTAGACTTTATGTTGTCAAGTTTTTTCTAAGGTTTTTATACAAGAACAAAGAGAACATATTTTTCATATTGACCTTGATTATCAATCAATATTGTGATGAGTATCATGTTAGCAACACTACCAAGTTGAAAAAATGTTCAACTGTTTTCAGTTTGATGTAGAAATTGGAGTTTTACACAAATGGACTTGGACTTTAATCCTTGTCAATCAATGGGGAGACTAGAGTTTGTCAGTAAATTGTGGAGAAGCAAACTTGCCTTCTTTAGAGGATCGGGGTCCCTATTTACAGGGAATGGTGTGTGTCCAAGGCACCTAAGTGAAGGGGTCTCTTTCCTGTACTATAAGTATTAAGACATGTACCTTAGGTACATGCTCAACTAATCTAGTTGGTGAAGGGATCAACATGGCTTCCATTGGTGGATAGCGACTCATTGTATCCACATCAGTGGATGATGATAGGAAATCCTTTGGTGAATGTTGGAAACTCTTATGTTGGTTGGATATGGATGCGTTATTTTCATCAAAGGGTGATGGAAGAAAGGCCATAAATTGACGACTAAGTCTATGATCCTATCGATGAGCGATGGCAAGGAATCCATCAATAGGTAAATTATGGGGTTATATGAGTGGTTCTATGTCTAGAATTTCATCCCTAGACTCTAGCAGTTCTCTTGTTAGTTGGATACTCAACCTTTTCATAGATAAGTGGTCACATATGGAATTATATAGATTATGATGTCATTAGTTGTTAGTGAAGGTGTGCCATCAATTTATGGATACTAATGAAGTTTTAGATCTTCAAGTTGATGGTTGTTAGTGTTGTGATTAGGTTTGAGGGTTTCCTCAATTGATGAACCAATGGTTTTCCTAGAGAAATGGACCAATACATTTTTATTAGATAAGCGGTCATCAATTGTTGAATACTCAGAACCAATGAAGTAGCCTTGTATTTCAATACTTGGTGTTTTCCTACAAAAAGATGTAAAGTTATGACTAGCAAGAGGAAATATTGATTAGGGTGGTGAGAAAATGGTTGGAGGGAGGGGACACAAAAAGGGAAGAGGTCGTAGTCAAAACCCTAGGGGACGTGAAGATTTTGGGGGTAGAGACACTGTATGGATGACATCAGCTTCTCCATTAGGCTCTAGAAAGGATGTTGGATAGGAGAATTTGCGAGATGGCCCTCAAATTTTCAACAAACTAAGGCAGTGTATACTTTAGGAGAAGGGACTGGGTGTGCAGATTGTTTTTCCCCAAATTCAAACTCCTCCTCTACCACCTCCTCTAAAGGAAAACTCTAATGTAGCTATTACACCTTCATTAGCAGACTGGCTAGCAATGAGTCGACAAGGATTCTATGAGTTAGATATATCAGTGATCAACTTTTTGATCTAGTGATTCACAATGAGGTGAAATGTACCTAGATCTCGGATCATGAGGAGTTTTCCTTGGACTGGAGGAAATTCTTGTCTATAGTGGTTATTTGATGAAGTAATTTGGGAGATGGATGGAGCTCTAGTCATTGTACAAGCTTGGGACTTTGTACCTCCCTTCCCCCCCTACTTCCTTAAAGCTCTGGTATGGTTGAAAGTTGAGAACCATGGAGTTCCTTAGATTTTAGTTTGGTTATCTAAAGTTTCCAGTATAATAGGGAGACCTCTAGATTTTGAGGATGCATCCCTCCTAGTGGGATGTGTTTGCAAAGCTTGGGCCCACTACCCAAGGCTCTAGTAGAGTTTCAGGAATGACGACTGGCCCCACAGACCATCACTAGCCTTAACTGCATGCTTTTCTCTCACTCACATGCAAGCTAGGATCAACTTCCCAACTAGTCATCCATCCTAGTACTACTCCTGGACTGAGCATGCTTAACCATTGAGTTCTTTAGTGATGGGCTCCCTCAAAAGGAGATACACCGTGGTGATATGGTTTATCCAATCATTCCTTTTAAGATCATTTTATCCTAGTCCTCAAATCCTTGGATGTTGCAATCTCCCCCACTAAGACTCTTGATGTCCTTGTCAAGGCTTAACTATATGGCCTCATAATCTTTCCCCATTCCACTACGAATTGAAATGGCCTGGGTACACCTAGCTCCCGACCATGATTACTAGTGCAAGGGTGGCTCCATCAACTAGAATAACCCTTTTCGACATGTCTGGACCACACGGCTCAAAGACTATCATGCTACAGACCCAAGTGTACCCCACCTAGAGGAGGGGACTGGCTCTGATACCATTTGTAACGCCCAGGCCACTATCCTAGTCTCTAGTAGAGTTTTAGGAATGACAATTGGCCCCACAAACCACCACTAGCCTTAACTATGTGCTTTGTCCTCACTTACACCCAAGCCAGGATCAACTTCTGACAGGTCAACCATCCCAGTACTACTTTAGGCCGAGCATGCTTAACCACAAAGTTCTTTAGTGATGGGCTCCCTGAAAAGGAGATGCACCTTGGTGATATGTGTTACGACCCCACCTCCCGATAACTCCCAATTAAGGGAGACCGAGAGGTCGAAGCCGCACCCATAACTTCCAGATCAAAGGTTTGGCACTTAACTAAGAACAATTATTAAATTTCAACAATCTATACTGAAAAGCTGTAATAAAATTTTGCATACCTTTTGAAAATTTTGGATTTTTAAACTTCTATCCATGTATGTATTCTACTCTAACTAATCCTCCTTGCATTTTACTTCATGTATTCTGCAATATGATGATTTACTGTTTGTCCATTTGGCTTGTACCTAAAACGCTGACAAACAAAATGTCAGCCAGCCAAAGCTGGTATGTGGGGGAAACAATAATCGTGCAATTATCCATAACAATGTATTGCATTCAATTATCAACAAACAATTTTACGTTTTAAGTATAACTACACGATCCATGTGTACCATATCCCCTACGTTGTCCCTGCAGTGGACCTGGATACTACCTCCCTTATGGTAGATTCCCATTATACCCCTCATGACTTCACCTAATAGGTGAATCAATTTCTAGGGCTGAGTCACATGGCACTACCCGTAGGTAGCCTACTCCTTAACTCGTGGTATGCTAAGAGTCTCATGGCACTACACATGTGTAGCCCAGTTTCTAACTCATGATACCCTATACCTTGCTCTAGGTTATCATTAGCCTTTGCATAGCCACAGGGGTAGACTCGGATCTAGACAGTTATACATGTATACTCATAGTGATAGTCATAGTCACTCTATAGTTGCATGAATTAAAACATCCAACAGTTATTTCAAGCCATGAGGGAAACGTCAATAAAATCCTCAGAAAACTAATCGGGATAATCATAAGCGTAACCACATACCTCTTATTGCAGATTCGGATACAAAATTAACTTTGTAGAGTGAGAAAATCCAAACAATCAAGCAATTGCACAAAAACCCTGAAGGAAACATTCCAACTTCATTTTATCAAAATTTATCCAATTCCATCTTATTCCTTAGGGTTTCTATTCCAATTTTAGGGTTTCTTGGAAACTAGGGTTTTGCCTTCATTCTTAATTACCATGAACCCTAATTCCTCAAAATCACTTAAAACCTTTAAATTCTCTCCTTTTAATATTCCTAACAGTCTTAGGATCATTATTTAGTAATTTATCAAAATAACAAGGCTTTCTTCTTCTTTTACCCTAAATTAGGGTTTTCATGTACATTATCTTTCTTTAGAGACATAAACCCTAAATTAACCATCTTTGTAATCAAAACAGATGAAAACTTCATGTTATCAATTAACAGGTTGATAATCCTCAGTTTAACCTATTAAGTTACAAAGAATCATCCTTTATGTACAGTTAGGGTTTCTAATTAACTTGTAATGCATTTTTTTAACAAATCAAGGCACTTTTGCAAAAAAAACAAGAACCAGGTTCTCAAATCATTTTTATCAGGTTCATTGCATTTTTCTACCCAACTTTCATATATAAAGTTTCTTCATATGAGGTTCCTAGCTATTACTATGATTTTAGCAAGGAAAAGCAATTTTCTTGGTTATTTGGCAGAGAGAGAGATTTATCGAAATTCTTGGATCGTTGGATTGATGCGCCTATGGACCTCCTGGTCGATCTGACGCTCCTAACTGGCCAGCTCCACTAACTAAGTGGCACGCCATGCTACTTGTTGTCAGTCGTTGGATGATCCTTGGTTCACGGTGGACCCTCGATCAAACGCTTCGCGTTCTCCGGCTCCACTACTCAGATGTGCGCCCTCTCCTTTTAGTCGATCTGTTGGATCGTGCTTGGGCTCATAGTGGTCCAGAGATCTATAGTTGCTACTTGTCATACTTCTCTTCTCCTTGCTTTGAACCTACGGTGGTGCCGCGGCTGGGGCTCATCGGAGCAAGGTCAATCGCGAGAGGGGAAGGGATCAGAGGCTCGAGAAGCTGTCGCCAGGGTTTGTGAGGGCGAGAGCAACCACCTGAGGGCCTATTTATAGGCTATGGGGGTCTCTACCTAGGGTTTCTTAACCCCACCATCCAATTATTCTTTGCCCAATTGGGTGTTTTTCCTATTCGGGATGGGATCCCATAAAAGTAGGGTCGAGACGCTTCGCCTCTCACCCCCGGACCTATCGGACAAGTTTCCAAGCTCGAACAATCAATGAGTCGATCAGAATCAAAGGGGGAAGTTTCCCCTGATTGTGCTACATTCTGCATCCCTCTGGGACTCTAGACGATGATCCGGGTCAGTTGGATCAAGATCCAACGGCCACAATCATCCGCGCTCAAACAAAAAGGGAAAGATTTCCCAAATTGCAAGAAAAATCCTATTTTGATGATAATCTTGAAAAATCGATAACTCTCAACTCTTAACTTCTTTTTGCCTCAAATTTTAAGGGAAACTCTTTTATGTTTTTATCTTTCATCCTAAAAAAATTGGGATCATTATCTCAATTAAACAGTTCCTTTTCTTTAGTTGCAAGAAAACACCCTTTTATTCATATTTTCCATATATTCTTTATTTCCTTTGCTATTGTATAATTATCCTGAGTTCCTTGAACCCAAAAGAACCTTTATATTTCGAAATTATATTTTGTAAAAATATCTCTTAGCCCTTTTATTCTTCTAGGTTCATCTATATTCATTATTTCTCATTATTTTGGTTATTTCTTATTAAAATAACTCTTTTTGAGGTTCTCTCTTTATTTCTCTTTTATTTTCCTCATTGGTATTCCTTTTAGCATTAGGAATCCTTGGGATACGAAATTCCACTAAGGATAACTCAATTATACCCTTTTCCACTTATTTCCAACATTTTAGCATTATTTTCAATTTCTTTCTTACTAAAGAATTACTTAATTAATCTTTTCTTTTCTTATTGCTTTCTTTTTGCAACTTTGGACTGCTTGGAACCCAAGGAACACAAGAGGCACAAAATCCTTCTTTAGATTTTCCTTCTATAGGTTTTCATCTCATTCTTTTCTCAAATATTCAATTATTCATTCACTAATTGAATTTTCTTATTATTTGGGCCCAATAGCCAATAAAGCCCACAACACAAACATGAAGGCTATTGTAAACAAAATCCATTTATTCCAAATACATTATATCATTATTTGTTCAAATATCCTTAATATGAGAAATTACATTTCTCACCAAATAAACCCAAAAATTGGGGTTGTAACATCCTTCCCCTCTTATAGGAATTTTTCCCTCAAAATTCTATTAAGCAAACAAATAATTCAGGATAAGACTTTTACGTGTCCATCATCGGCCCCTATGTGGCTTTTGCCCTATACATGGTGCTTACAAAGAACCTTTATCATCACATATTCCTTTCTCTGAGTTCTTTCATCCTGGCGTCTATAAACCGCACAGGTGACTCAGGCCATTTCAGCCTCCCTTGGGCTCACTAGGTTCATTGCTCAGCTCATGGTCTGGGTACCTCACATAGTGCTCTAAATTGGACACCTGCAACTTATCACCCATTACTTTATCCTGAGGGGTAAGTGACCGGCCTAAATCGCACGTTCAAAAGTGGAGGCGGATTTGAGGTAGTCGAGCTTTTACATTTATAAACCTGAATCCTTCTAAGCCCCCGCAACTTTGCTTACGGGGTCAAACACAGGGACAAGGGTGATAGTGTTGAGAACCCAGAATCGACACGCTACACTCCGGCAGGTATAAGGAGATAATAAATTCCCAAAAGGGAAACAACAAGATGTCACAAACAAAACAAGAAAACTATCTCCAACTGGAGCTACTAGAGAGATTTAAGGTTTTAGTCATTTAGTGTTTTTAGGGGTTTTCATGCAACAGAAACAGAAAGATAAAACCAAAGCTAGATCAAGGTTCGAAGGATAAAACTTCAGTAAAACAAGCGGCAGCAGTAACACCCTGCACCCCTCCTCTCAGAGCGGGTATCTCTAACCAAGCATCAACACCCCTCTCGAGGTTGTTGGACTTAAGTTAGAGTAGAATGTTACTGAAACAACTCCGTTCCAGGCACTCTCATACTCCAGAATCGAACCAAACACTAGAGACACAACACAACTCTCGAAGCTGTTGCGACGGGAAAACACGATTCGGCAGCTAAGCGAAATGTGATCCAAACATGCAAGCTAGAGTTCAGATATCAAACATAGCAGTCATCCAATGTATTGCACCAAGCATAGAGCAGCAAGTAATTAAGCTTTTCTATTTCCATAAACATTTAAGGTCTTAATACATTACGTAAGAGATGAATTAAATAATAGAATTAAAGATAGAGGTCGCCTTCTTGATGTAGAAGGGTGACAGACTTCTGCGGCTCTCCAGCCCGATACCAGACGGGAGCCTAGCCTGATACAACATTGTCGGGCGGCACGCTCTCTCAAGCGGCACACCGTGATGGCCGACTGTATCGCTCAAGGATCCTGGCCGATACGCTCAAGTCGGACGGCGCACCCTCTCAGGCGGCACGCATGACGGATGAAGCGTATTGGGTTCGATATCGTTTCGGGCATGGAGCGATGCGTTCTACTGTCGGGCACTTGTGTCGCTCATCATCGTTGGCCGATATCGGCCCGTAGTGTCGCCCGGGACGGTCCTAAGTGAACCATCCCCTCCCTCTCGGGATGAGGAATAGCTCACCTAGAGTTGCCCGGCACGAGCACTGGGGCGTGATACTCTTGCTCTCACAGTTTCCTCCGAGGATCACTCAAAGCTCCCAACTGTCCGAATTCCGATCTATCGAACTGTCTTTTCGGCTTCCTTTAGCTGTTATTTATAGGCAGCGTTTGGGGGAAGTTATGGTGCTCGAAGCACCACGTGTCCTCCAAATTCGCGAGTTGATGGACGACCGATACACATATCGCCCGGCACAGGGATGTTGGTTGTTGGTCACATGACGGGCAGCGCCTACCGGTGGGTGGCCTGTGTTGCGTGACAAGCTTGGGTTGTCGTGGTGAGCTCGGCTCCCTGTCGGATAAGAGGTGTGTCGTTCGTCAGTTTCTTTTTGTGCGGCATCCCCTTGTCGCGTGTCGTTGCGTCACGCCACTCTATCGGGTAGTGCTTGTATCGGGCCGTTGGAAGGCCGATGCAGGTTGGACTTATTGCTTGTGGGCCGGGACGGCCTTCTTGGGTCAAAATGGGAGGAAAATTCTGCAAAAGATGGAAGTATTGGATTAAGAGCGTTGCTTGGCCAATTATTGCGAAAGTACTAATAAAAGAGAGGAAAATAGCAGAAAAGGGCAGTTTTGACAACAGAATAAAGGGCTAAAACATCACAAAAATTGGTGTTATCAACTCCCCCAAACTTAGCATTTTGATTGTCCTCAATCAATATTTAAACTTTATTTTGTGATGCTTCTTTTTTCTTGGTATAGCTTTCAGGCCAAGAGGTAAAACAAGTATAGTAATGCCTTTAGAGATGATGCTGCCTCACTGCAAACAAAAGACCATGTGTTTCCTTGCCTTATTATTTCAGTACATTTTTCTCTACAGCTTCGGCGAGACTTTGTTGTATGATTCCGAAGTTAGCTTACATACCAAACAACTTTATTTTAGGGACAGAAAGTTGTGTATAAGGTAGGCTAAGGCTTTTTGGGTTCTTGTCTCCCATCGGTCCATCCAGGTAAGGTTCCATTAACAGGCAAGTGGTCCCTACAGTCCAAGCCAGTTGGCTTTAGAGCAGTGATTTCACATCCTACGTACCACTGCCCCGGATCTACCATGCCTAAAGATGGGTACTTTTAGAAGACAAGTGTGTATATTTTTTTTTCTCTTTTTCTTTTATTGGACACAACTCTCATGCTTTTATTCACTCTCATAAGGCTTCTCTCTCTTTTTTTGGGGAGGGATTTTTGTTGGGTAAGGGAAACAAAAAGATTCTTGCTGTTTGGGCAGCTTTTTCCTTCTCCATACTCGTCTCTTAGCTGTTTGCGAGATTATTATATTTTTCGATTTTTTTTTTGGTATCGAAAAACATAATCTTCTCGTTTGTTTGAAGTAGCATTATCAGAAAGATATAACAGAGCTTGTATCTCGTTAAGCATATAGAAAACTAACTTTGCAAGCAGTTGCATCAGGTTTTTACTAATATAGGAACTTTGTACATATGCATGGAGAATGATATAAACAAAATTTTTCAAAATTTTTATATGAGCATGACATTTCGTACTAGCAAGGATACATACACATGATATAAGAGAAGAATGAGGTGAAGAAAGGGATTTTTATACCTCCCTCACTGGTACATGGGTACCCCCCCAAACTTACTCCACACTCTATCCCAGAGTAGTGAAAAAGACAGGGTGAGGTCATGTTAACCCAGTGAAGGTTAGCTAGCGGGTTCGCTTGTGCCTTGGAGAAGCTACAATATGCTCTTATTGCAGCCGGGACAAGCGCAAACCCTCAAAATTGTTTGGCCCCCTTTACTCCTGGTACTTTTGTTGTGAACATGAACAAAAGGACTGATCATCATTCCCAGTTCAGTCCATCTGAGTCCATTTTCGTTCCCAGGAGTGTGTAGTCATAAGGCCTCTCTCTTTTTATTGTCTTCCTCTTTTGGAGATGGCCCTAAACTACCGCAGAAGATAGACTATGATAAGGAAATGCACTTCTCTTGCTTTCTTTTCGACGGATGGTGGCCTAGCTGTCTCGGGATTCTGGCATTTCTGTCCGACTATTGTTGCTTCAGCCACGACGTCGATTCTTCTGCGGTGTTTGCCAAATCTTCCGGAGGTTTGTTGTGGATGATTCATACATGTTATCAAGTTCAAAGATTATTTTAAATGATAGGCGGGGAAACTAAAAACTTGATAAAACCTGTCTCGCGGGAAAAATCTCAGGTATCATTCAAAGAAAATCCAGGGCGATATGGGATCGGACGATACGGGTTGATCCACGTGACACAAACCACTGCCCGACATGAGTATGTCGGGCAGCGAGGTCGCATGTCGCCACTGCCCGACAGGACGTTATTATGAAAAAAACGTACCGCCCGATCTGGCGTATCGGGCAAACGCTAACGGCCGATGAATCGTGATGTATACGCATCGGGCGATACAAGAGAAGTTGACCGAGCCTGTTAACCCGATACACAGCGCGCAATATGAAACTGTGTCAGCCAACAGACTATCGGGCTATACCTTTTCTCTTTGAGGCTCTCGCCCGACACAAGGGGGAAGGCGAGCTGCCCGACATGCGAGCAAAAAGGTGTGTATTACTGCATGTGTTATAGGTGGCTAAAAAGAGCAAGTGTGATAGCCCGACACGTTAAACCCACCTTACTATATATAGCAAACTCAGCTGGGGGTAAATTGGGCAGTTCTGGGGCGCGCATCGACCATTTGAGACATGCCATTCCCGAGACGACGGTCCCGTCAATCTAATTAAGGGCGTTTATCCCCATCCATGATACGGTTGTCGCTCGGGAATACCATCCGTCGCGGCTCTTGCGGTGCCCAAGAAAATGCATCCTGATACAAGCGTGATCGTGCTCCAGCTGAGCTGCTGCCCGAAACGGTTAAGGTAGGCGGCCAAAAACTAAAACTAGAAAAAGTGGTTAAAGGGTAAAACATCATCGATCAAGGGTTAAGCCCTTGACCTCAGAGGGTATTACTCTTCAAAGCCTTGCAGAACACAGTGGTGGCCCATAAAACAGAAGAGTCGGTACGCTCGGCACGTGCACTAACTCGGGCCTTATTACAATCCATAAAGTTTGTTTTTACAAGTAATAAGAAAAATGCATCCTACTCTATGAAAGAAAGAAAAACTCGGGCTTCCTCCCGAGTAGCGCTGAAGTTTGCGTCGTCAGCTCGACCAGTGTAGGATCATCTTGTTCAGCCCTTGACTGTACCCATATCTTGCAGGTTGATCTCTGCTCTCCTGGAAAAAGCTTCATCTTCATAGAACCTTTTCACCATGTGCCCATTCACTTGGAAGACTTTGGTCGGATCGTCCTTGTCGTAGAGTTCCATCATTCCTGATGGGTATATTTTGACACGGTGAATGGTCATGGCCACCTCATTTGTAGCTTCCCAGGGAAAAGACGTATGGAGGACTTGAATAGCAAGACTTTATCCCCTTCGCTTACGTCTTTTCTCCTGAGGTGGGCGTCATGCCACAATTTTTTCCTCTATTTGTAGATTTTTGCACTTTCGTAGGCTTTCATTCTCAGCTCTTCGAGCTCTTGAAGCTGCAAAAACCACTTTTCTCCTACTTTGTCGAGGTCCATATTTAGGAACTTGATTGCCCAAAGGGCCTTGTGTTCCAATTCCAACGGCAGATGGCAGGACTTTCTGTAGATAAGCCGGTAGGGGGTGGGGTGGTTCCGATGGGCATTTTGTAAGCAGTATGGTAGGCCCAAAGCGCGTCGTCAAGCTTCATAGACTAGTCTTTCCTCATTTGGCTGACAGTTTTCTCCAAAATCTGCTTGATTTGTCTATTGGAAACCTCTACCTGCCCTGACGTTTGTGGGTGGTAGGGTGTAGCGATCTTGTGCTTCACTCTGTACTTGCGCAGGAGTGCTTCAAACTGTCTCTCTCCAAAGTGCGACCCTCCGTCGCTTATAATAGTGTGCGGTACGCCAAAACGAGGGAAGATGGTCTTCTCGAATAGCTTGATAACTGACTTGGTGTCGCATGATTGGGTGGCTACCGCTTCTACCCACTTCGATACATAGTCCACTGCCACGAGTATGTATTGATACCCCCGGGATGGGGGAAATGGTCCCATGTAGTTGATCCCCCATACGTCAAATATTTCTACTTCGATCCAGCTCGCCATTGGCATTTCATTCCTCCGCCCTATGTTCCCTGTAAACTGGCACTCTTTGTAGACTTTTACAAATTGTGCAGCATCTTTAAATAAGGAGGGCTAGTAGAATCCTGACTGTAGCACTTTTGCATTTGTTCTCTCGCTACCCAGGTGTCCACCGTAGGGGGAGACATGGCATTCTTTCAGGATGTCCGCGGTTTCTTCTTCTGGGATGCACCGCCTGTATAAGTTGTCAGCGTATCTTCTGAACAGGAGAGGATCATCCTAGTAGTAGTTTTTGGCATCCGCAAATAGCTTCTTTTTCTGATTGTACGTGATGTCAGGAGGCAGTTCTCCATAGGCAAGATAATTTCAGATGTCTGCAAACTAGGGAAAACTTTCTTCTTGAGCTTCTGCCAACATCAGAGCCTCATCGGCATAGTCGTTGTTGATTGGTGGCCCTCCCTGTCTCTCAGCCACGATCCTTGATAGGTGGTCAGCGACCACATTTTCTGCCCCCTTCTTGTCGATAATTTTGTGGTCGAACTCTTGGAGCAATAAGGCCCACCTCAACAGTCTGGGCTTTGCGTCTTTCTTTTGCATTAAGTATTTTATGGCCCCGTGATCTGTGTATACCTTGACCTTAGCTCCGATGAGATATGGCCTGAACTTATCGAACGCGAAGATGATCGTGAGCATCTCCTTTTCAGTTGTTGTGTAGTTTACCTGAGCCTCGTCCAACGTGCGACTAGCGTAGCAAATCACATGGTGCTTTTTATCTTTCTTTTGCCCCAGGACTGCTCCAACCGTGTAGTCGCTAGCGTCACACATCAGCTCAAAAGGTAAACTCCATTCTGGCACTTGAAGGATAGGTGGTGATGTTAAAGCATTTTTCAGGGCCTGAAAAGCACTGAGACAATCGTTAGAGAAAACAAATTCAGCATCTTTTACCAGAAGATTGGACAGCGGTTTGGAAATCTTTGAGAAGTCCTTGATGAATCTTCAGTAATATCCGGTGTGCCCGAGGAAGCTTCTCATTCCCGTCATGGATTTCGGTGGAGGAAGCTTAGATATTGCTTCGACTTTGCTTACGTCCACCTCGATCCCACGCCTTGAGATCTTATGCCCTAGAACGATGCCCTCCCACACCATGAAATGGCACTTTTCCCAGTTCAGGACCAGGCTGTTCTCCTCGCACCTTTGAAGGACCAATGACAGATTCTTCAGACAGCTATCGAACTCCTTCCCATAGACTGAAAATTCGTCCATGAAAACTTCTATGATATCTTCTAAAAAATCTGAGAACATCAATATCATGCATCTTTGAAAGGTGGTGGGGGCGTTGCAGAGTCCGAAGGGCATCCTTATGAAGGCATAAGTGTCGTAGAGGCAGGTGAATGTTATTTTCTCCTGATTGTCGGGCAAGATGGGTACCTGGTAAAATCCTGAAAAGCCATCCAGAAAACAAAAAAAAATTGTGATGCGCTGATCTTTCAAGGACTTGGTCAATAAAAGGTAGCGGAAAATGATCCTTTTTCGTATCCTGATTTAGCTTTCAGTAATCTATGCACATCTGCCATCCGGTGACGGTCCTTACCGCCACCTCGTCGTCCTTCTCACCCTTAACCACTGTCATCCTTCCCTTTTTGGGTACTACGTGGATCGGACTCACCCAACTGCTATCGCTGATCGGGTAAATGATCCCTGCATCCCTAAGATTTATTACCTCTTTCTTGACGACCTCCTTGAGCATCTGGTTCAGCTTCCTCTGGGGTTGAACCAGAGGCTTGGCATATTCATTTAAGTTGATGTGATGCATGCACAAGGCGGGGCTAAGGCCTTTGATATCATCTACTGAATATCCTATAGCCCCCCTGTGGAGCCTTAACTCCTCAAGGAGTCAGTCTAGTTGATTGCTTGAAAGATTGGCGTTTACGATGACAGGGTTTCTCTACTCTTCATCCAAGAACTCGTACTTCATGCCTTCAGGCAACGCTTTTAACTCTGGCTTTGGTCTAGGTGCCTTCTCTTGAGGCTCCCCCTCGAGAGAGGCATACTTCACAGACTCTACCACCTTATACTCTTCGTGTAAGTCTTCGTCAGAAAGGTCGAAAAGGTTGAGATACCTTACGACTTCAGGATCTTCGAGGTCAGGATTCTGAAAGCTTATAGCCCTCAAGAGGGGGTCTACTGTCCAGATATCCTCCTTTATTTCCTCACAGAATTTATTGTAGCTATCTGCAAAACACACTGATTCAGACAGGGACGGGCTTCTCATGATCTCCTTCAACTTGAAGTCCATATGGTCATTTTCGACCCTCAAAGTGATCATCCCCTTAGAGACATCAATCAACGCTCTTCCTGTTGCCAAGAAAGGGCATCCAAAGATGATCGGGCAGCGGGGGTCTTCAGTTGTATCGATGACGACTATGTCGCAGGGGATAAAGAAATCACCAACCATGATCGGCACATCTTCGACAATGCCGAAATGTCTCTTAAAGGTGTGGTCCGCCAGTTCAATCCTCATGTTGGTTCGAACCATGTCAGTTAAACCCACCATTTGCACGAAACTTAGGGGCATGAGGCTGATGCTTGCCCCCAAGTCTGCTAGACCCTTGTGCTCGACATTGTCTCTGATGGCGAACGGGATTGTGAAAGCTCCGGGGTCCCTTCTCTTATTTGGCAGGCCGGGCTTCACGAAGGTAGAGAAAGCAGAAGCTAGGTGCACTGTCTCAAACCTTCCTCCCCTTCTTTTCTTTGTGATAAGGTCCTTGAGGAACTTGGCGTATGTAGGCATCTCCTCCAATGCGTCAAGGAAGGGCACTTCGAGATGCAGTTTCCTGATCGACTCCATGAACTTCTCATGACGCTTTTTCAGATTCGCCTTTATCAGCTTATACGTGAACGGAAT
The DNA here is from genome assembly GCA_963693085.1 of Alisma plantago-aquatica. Classification (NCBI taxonomy): domain Eukaryota; kingdom Viridiplantae; phylum Streptophyta; class Magnoliopsida; order Alismatales; family Alismataceae; genus Alisma; species Alisma plantago-aquatica. The sequence goes on along the minus strand of OY856413.1, from coordinate 518,871,203 downwards.
CCTAGGAGCGTAGGCATTCCTTACGCCAGGTAGCTCTTCAGGGAACCCTTGCGCAGACTCTCGAACGTCTGCCTATCTTTCTTCCTCCTCTGCTGGAGTTGCACCCACAGGCCTTGGCTCGGGCTCAGGCCTAACTTCATCAGGGCGCTCCAGCATTCTTCCAGACCTCAGTTTGCCATTCTGGTAGTTTCAGGGTATGGGAGTGCTTTTACTGCAGGATCCTTCATCAGAGAAGTCATCTGGGTCAGCCGCCGATCGACCACACGCTGGTGCATCTGCAAGCTTGCCATCTGGTGTTGCATGGAATTCAGAGCCCCGGAGCTAGGAAGTGCACCCTGCACCAGTTTGCTGATGATGGTCTCCTATCTTTTTATGTAGGCGGAAAGCTAACCAACCAAGTTAGGCTGGCTCGACCTCTCGCCTTGGCCCTGACATCCACTCTCAGAAAGAGACTGCTCACAACGAGACATGGTATCAAAGCTCAGTGGAATAGGTCACAATTCTTCAGAGTTCTTGAAATGGCACGAAAAATCAAGTTTAGAAAAAGTGAATTTTTACTTCTAAAAGAATAACAATAAGAAGAAAAAGGAAGAGTGTTGTCAAACTCATTTCTAAGCTTGAGGCACTGGGGTGTAGTTAGTGGATTCAGATTCTTCTATAGTACCATTTTTGCCTTGTCCCCGGCAACGGTGCCAAAAAGTTGACCGGCCTAAATTGCGGGTCCGAAAGTGGAGGCGGATTTGAGGTAGTCGAGCTTTTACATTTATAAACCCGAATCCTTCTAGGCCCCCACAACTTTGCTTACGGGGTCAAAGTAGATATACGGGGTCAAACACAGGGACAAGGGTGGTAGTGTTGAGAACCCAGAATCGACACGCTACACTCCGGCAGGTATAAGGAGATAATAAATTCCCAAAAGGGAAACAACAAGATGTCACAAACAAAATAAGAAAACTATCTCCAACTGGAGCTACTAGAGAGATTTAAGGTTTTAGTCATTTAGCAGTTTCTAGGGGTTTTTATGCAACAGAAACAGAAAGATAAAACCAGAGCTAGAGCAAGGTTCGAAGGATAAGACTTCAGTAAAACAAGCGGCAGCAGTAACACCCTGCACCCCTCCTCTCAGAGCGGGTATCTCTAACCAAGCATCAACACCCCTCTCGAGGTTGCTGGACTTAAGTTAGAGTGGAATGTTACTGAAACAACTCCGTTCCAGGCACTCTCGTACTCCAGAATCGGACCAAACACTAGAGCCACAACACAACTTTCGAAGCTTTTGCGATGGGAAAACACGATTTGGTAGCTAAGCGAAACGCGATCCAAACATGCAAGCTAGAGTTCAGATATCAAACATAGCAGTCATCCAACATATTGCACCAAGCATAGAGCAGCAAGTAATTAAGCTTTTCTATTTCCATAAACATTTAAGGTCTTAATACATTGCGTAAGAGATGAATTAAATAACTGAATTAAAGATAAAGGTCGCCTTCTTGATGTAGAAGGGTGACAGACTTCTGCGGCTCTCCAGCCCGATACCGGATGGGAGCCTAGCCCAATACAGTAGTGTCGGGCGGCACGCTCTCTCGAGCGGCACACTGTGATGGCTGACTGTATCGCAAAAGGACACTGGCTGATACGCTCAAGTCGGACGGTGCACCCTCTCGGGCGGCACGCATGATGGACGAAGCGTATCGGGTTCGATATCGTATCGGGCATGGAGCGACGCGTTCTACTGTCAGGCACTTGTGTCGCTCATCATCATTGGCTGATATCGGCCCGCAGTGTCACCCGGGACGGTCCTAAGTGAACCATCCTCTCCCTCTCAGGATGAGGAAGAGCTCACCTAGAGTTGCCCGACACGAGCACTGGGGCACGATACTCTTACTCTCACAGTTTCCTTCGAGGATCACTCAAAGCTCCCAACTGTCCGAATTCCGAACTATCGAACTGTCTTTTTGGCTTCCTGTAGCTGTTATTTATAGGTAGTGTTTGGGGGAAGTTATGGTTCTCGAAGCGCCACATGTCCTCCGAATTCACGAGTTGATGGACGGCCGATACACATATCACCCGACGCAGGGATGTTGGTTGTTGGTCACGTGACGGGCGGCACCTGCCGGTGGGTGGCATGTGTCGCACGACAAGCTTGGGTTGTCGTGGCGAGCTCGGCTCCCTGTCGTGTAAGAGGCGTGTCATCCGTCAGCTTCTTCTTGCACAGCATCCCCTTGTCGTGCGTCGTTGCATCGCGCCACTCTGTCGGGTAGTGCTTGTATCGGGCCGTTGGAAGGCCGATGCAGGTTAGACTTATTGCTTGTGGGCCGGGACGGCCTTCTTGGGTCAAAATGGGAGGAAAATTCTGCAAAAGATGGAAGTATTTTATTAAGAGCGTTGCTTGGCCAATTATTGCGAAAGTACTAATAAAAGAGAGGAAAATAGCAGAAAAGGGCAGTTTTGACAACAGAATAAAGGGCTAAAACATCACAAAAATTGGTGTTATCAGTAAGGTCAAACTTAACTGTCTCCACCAAACCATGTCAAAAGAATCCATGCATCGGGGATTCATCTCTCTTAGCTATAACTTAGAGGGGTCGGATTTTCACATATTCTCCCACAGTGAACTGTATGTCTGTCTACTTTGCATCTGCTTACGACTATCATCGTCTCTAGGCTCCTTTCAGCCATTGCACAATCAAAACGACTTCATCTACACGCATTGTGGCCCTTTTCTAACCATTACGTGGTCCTTTCACCAACAACATCTTACTGAAGTGGTGACCAACACAACCTCCCTTACCGAGCTTCCTTAAATCTCGATACTAGATATGGTGGTTATCATCACATCTTTCATAGGACAAGAACTGTCTCTAGATATCACCCTGAGCGAGCACACATGCTCTCATCAGACCCTTTAGTCTGGATTGTACTAACCATTAGATAAGGATGATAAACTGCACTAACATCGAGTTCTTCATGTACCTACTTCCACCTTTTGGAAGGGAACCTTTAGGTCAACTCAAGAACCTTTGAACTCACTTCATGGTGTAGTTGAACCATCTTTCTCATGGGTAGTTCAACTAGATATGTCCCTTGACAGAACTCTTTCTTTCTCATGTCATCTAGGTAAGGCGATCTACCATAACCCATATTGCATCATGACCTTCCTTGGTCAAGGGGAGACTTTCCACGTCATCCATAGTGATGAACTCCCTTTCTCTTTCGGGGACTCTTTATCCTTTATATCAATGCACTGGGTTACTGGTGTTCGTCCTTCACCCTCGTCTTGCATGGCCATATACCACATGCAACTTCATCTCCAACATCCATAGTACTGCTACCACTCATTATCTAAGTAGTACTATGGTGTACAGTGATCTTAAAATCACGATTTCATGTATGTCATGATTCCTCAAGATCGATTCCTCAAAAACCCTAAACCACTCTCATCAGGGTTTCATCACCTTCCTATCCAATGAAGTGTATAGGAGGCTCTGTCACCATCCTTTTATTACATCAATGACTAGGCTGGCTAACCAAACAATCATTAACTTGGTCAACAGATCATGTTACCTCAGAGTATTAGCCAAACATATTTCCTTTCCAAACTTAGGGTTAGCCTAACAACCTCTTCTAGCTTCTAGCCAAACTAGTCAGATATATCTCAACCAGAGCATCCCTTACCACATCACATCCTTAGGTATTAAGTAACATTGAATACATACACTTCCATGTATTTCACTTATCGTCTCACCTCAAACTCTATGTCTATCTTCATTAAGAACACTCTCTAATTTCATCATCATGGTGATCAAATTCAACCTCGTATAACTTGTAAGTTCCACATAGCTCATGATAAAATATTCTCAAAAGATGGCTACTTCCCAATGTCTATCTTCATTTCTCTTAGTGTTGGTAAACCATCCATGTATCGTTCACTCCACCAGGGTATGTTATCATCTCTAACCTCATACCTCATAGAAACGTTCCAACTCACATCATCTTTAATCCTTGGTGTATGGCATGCGTATTGTCCTACCTCTCACCCCCATAACAAGAGGAAATAGGCATTTGGCTGCAGTCCAAATACAGAGTTCTTCCTGTTCCAAGAGTAGAGATGGTACATCCCACCCTGCCAGTACACCATTAAATCCAAATTGAGACATGCCACCTATGTCTCTATATCACAATCATCTCGATATCAAGGTTACTTCCATGGAAAACTAGTCTTGAACCTACTAAGGTTTACACACATCCCTTGGTCATCTCCTCTAGGTCTATAGGGTGTCGAAACTTTTGGGGTCATCCCTCTTCCCTTATGCATCCAGAGAGTGCCCTACTCATCTGCCCTTTGGGTCCCATGAGTTCATGAAGGTGATCAATCTCCTAACCCATGGCCCTCAGACAATGATAGTTGTTACCTCCCGACCCTATGGTCATGTGTAACTAGGGAATTAGGCAACTCCTACTTCCATCAGTCTTATCCCCACCTGATCCTAGGATAGACTTAGTATTCTCTTATAGTACATGTTCAACTTAGAACCTTGCCCAAGCCTTAATCATCTCTCTCTCTCTCTGCATTCATGGGCTGACTTTCATCCTTTCATAGGGGTCATGGCAACCTGCCTACCTTGGTCAAGCCCCATACCAGTTACCTCCATGGTAACACATCCATATGCACTTAGAGATGGTTATCTATGGGTCTAGAGGTTCATCCTCATACCATGTACTTTTCACTTATCTTCTCAAGATCCTATGAGACCTCTTTAGGTTACCTTAAACCAAAAAAACTAGTACACACCCTACAAAAGGTCCCTCTCCCAGGATGGGAGGAAACTACAACTCTTGACAACAAGGTCACAACCATCCTTAGGGTTTACATCCATATGAGCATGCTTGACCCTAGCAAGACATTAAGGAACAAGCAGACCACTAAACCATGCTAGGTCATCTGGGTTCTCATTCCTCAACATTAGATCAAGGTCATACCTTCCCATGTCATCAACTTAGCTGGGAGAGGTTCATCAAACATACCTTAAACTTAAGGGGCTTCCATTTTCCTCTATAAATGAGGAGTATCATGCTCGAAACTATAGCAACTTAATTCTCATCATGAGCATTAGGTATACCACTTCCCCTCTTAGGCCTAGGAACCCTAGGTTCACTTTTAGGTGTCCAACTGCATGCTCTATCTCTTAACCATGAATCAACCTTGTAAAAGGCATGACATGCACTTCCTATCATCCTTCAACTCAAGCAACACTTAGAGTTGGGTCCTCCTCAAGGACAAACAACAAGGTACAAGGCCTCATAACCGGTTACTAAACCTCTCCAGGGTATACAGAACTTCTTCTTCCTTTCTCAGAAGGTAAACACTTATACCATAGGCACATAGGTTCCAGAAACCTCATCCTCCCTCTAGAGCTTGGTCTCTCCCATGGCAACCAAGACATCATCAACCTCTAGGGATCAAGCATGTGGTGACCCCTATCATCCACTTAGGTTGCATCATCCTCAACTCCGGACTTCTCCTCGTATCTTGGAGTCTAGGATTCCAACCTTCTTGCTGGGTTTCCTCTCTCTCTCTAGAGCTAAATCTACAACTAACCTCACCATTAGAGGTCCTCTCTTCATGAAGGATCAACCTCGAAAGCATGCCCCTACCTGGATGAAGCCTATGTTCAACTTATGTTCGCTCATGGTTATCCATAGTTCTTTATGCTTATTTCATAAGCCATACTTCACTCTCTCCTGGCCAGGGTTTCAACCTACTGCTCGCACTACTGATACATTCTGGGTGCCTATTATGCCCATATAAGCTCATGAGGTTTCCATAGGTTCTTCTCTCACCTCATCCATGAAGGAGCTATCCTTCGCTCCAACATGCACGACCCATCCCAAGTTTGGGTCACCAGAGGTACTAGGTCATCCAACCTCTCATGGCTCATACGTCATCCAAGGCATGTCCATTCAAACACCTGGTCTAACTCATCATTCCATCTCTCTCTCTAACCTTCACTTAGGGTTAGGGTTGACATCATCTTCAGAGGATATGCCAAGTCTCTACTTGTAATGGAGATTTCTATCTCCAAGACTAACTCTCTTTACTCATCCTCCTGACAAGGAGGTGTATCCTCAGGTCTCTCCTGAGGGTAATTCAACTTATGTCATATGACCTAAGCATGTATCTATTCTTTTATGCTTACTCTATTAAGCTTATGTCCATGACATCATATTTACATGCTTTTCATTAATTTGATGGAGGATTCCTTAGACCTTATTAGTCTTACCCATACCTCAATGGGGTGAGGAGAAGAGAGAAAACCCTAATCTGTAAGGTCCTTAACAGAATTTGTGATGAGAAGGGATGAATAAGATGAGAAAATCCTAAAGGTATCTTATTTCTATTCATACCTTATGACTTTGGCCAGGCAGTCACACGGATCTGGGAGTCCTCGTATTCCGACTAGAGGTGCGGAGGAAAATATTGCCAACCCCCAGTCGTGATCCTTTTCTAGACACCTCCATCTTTCAGATAATCCTCTAATAACTCCCTTGGGTTGTATAGAGTTTGTAAAATTTAATAATTATTAATGGTTAAGTGAGGAACCTACTCTCTGATACCAAATGTTACGACCCCACCTCCCGATAACTCCCAATTAAGGGAGACCGAGAGGTCGAAGCCACACCCATAACTTCCGAATCAAAGGTTCGACACTTAACCAAGAACAATTATTAAATTTCAACAATCTATACTAAAAGGTTGTAATAAAATTTTGCATACCTTTTGAAAATTTCGGATTTCTAAACTTCTATCCATGTATGTATTCTACTCTAACTAATCCTCTTTGCATTTTACTTCATGTATTTCGCAATATGATGATTTACTGTTTGTCCATTTGGCTTGTACCTAAAACGCCGACAAACAAAATGTCGGTCAGCCGAAGCTGGTATGTGGGGGAAACAATAATCGTGCAATTATCCATAACAATGTATTGCATTCAATTATGAACAAACAATTTTACATTTTAAGTATAACTACGCGATCCATGTGTACCCTATCCCCTACGTTGTCCCTGCAGTGGACCTGGATACTACCTCCCTTATGGTATATTCCCATTATACCCCTCATTACTTCACCTAATAGGTGAATCAATTTCTAGGGTTGAGTCCCATGGCACTACCCGTAGGTAACCCACTCCTTAACTCATGGTATGCTAAGAGTCTCATGGCACCACACATGTGTAGCCCAGTTTCTAACTCATGATACCCTAGACCTTGCTATAGGTTATCATTAGCCTTTGTATAGCCACAGGGGTAGACTCGGATCTAGCCAGTTATACATGTATACTCATAGTGATAGTCATAGTCACTCTATAGTTGCATGAATTAAAACATCCAACAGCTATTTCAAGCCATGAGGGAAACGTCGATAAAATCCTCAGAAAACTAATCGGGATAATCATAAGCGTAACCACATACCTCTTATTGCAGATTCGGATACAGAATTAACTTTGTAGAGAGAGACAATCCAAACAATCAAGTAATTGCACAGAAACCCTGAAATAAACATTCCAACTTCATTTTATCAAAATTTATCCAATTCCATCTTATTCCTTAGGGTTTCTATTCCAATTTTAGGGTTTCTTGGAAACTAGGGTTTTGCCTTCATTCTTAATTATCATGAACCCTAATTCCTCAAAATCACTTAAAACCTTTAAATTCTCTCCTTTTAATATTCTTAACAGTCTTAGGATCATTATTTAGTAATTTATCAAAATAACAAGGTTTTCTTCTTCTTTTACCCTAAATTAGGGTTTTCATGTACATTATCTTTCATTTAGATACATAAACCCTAAATTAACCATCTTTGTACTCAAAACAGATGAAAACTCCATGATATCAATTAACAGGTTGATAATCCTCAATTTAACCTATTAAGTTACAAAGAATCATCATTTATGTACAGTTAGGGTTTCTAATTAACTTGTAATGCATTTTTCTAACAAATTAAGTCACTTTTGCAAAACGAACTAGAACCAGGTTCTCAAATGATTTTTATCAGGTTCCTTGCATTTTTCTACCCAACTTTCATATAGAAAGTTTCTTCATATGAGGTTCCTAGCTATTACTACAATTTTAGCAAGGAAAAGCAATTTTCTTGATTATTTGGCAGAGAGAGAGATTTACTGAAATTCTTGGATCGTTGGATCGATGCGCCTATGGAACTCCTGGTCAATCTGACGCTCCTAACTGGATGGCTCCACTAACTAAGTGGTGCGCCCCACTGCTTTCCGTCAGTCATTGGATGATCCTTGGTCCACAGTGGACCCTCGATCAAACGCTTCGCGTTCTCCGGCTCCACTACTCAGATGTGCGCCCTCTCCTTTTAGCCGATCCGTTGGATCATGCTTGGGCTCACAGTGGTCCAGAGATCTACGACTGCTTCTTATCGTCCTTCTCTTCTCCTTGCTTTGAACCTACGGCGGCACCGCGGCTGGGGCTCATCGGAGCAAGGTCAATCGCGAGAGGGGAAGGGCTCTGAGGCTCGAGAAGCTACCGCCAGGGTTTGTGAGGGTGAGAGAAACCACCCGAGGGCCTATTTATAGGCTATGGGGGTCTCTAACTAGGGTTTCTTCACCCCTCCGTCCACTGGTTCTTTGCCCAATTGGGAGTTTTTCCTATTCGCGATGGGATCCCATAAAAGTAGGGTCGAGAAGCTTCGCCTCTCACCCCCGGACCTATCAGACAAGTTTCCAAGCTCGAACAATCACTAAGTCGATCGGAATCAAAGGGGGAAGTTTCCCCTGATCGTGTTACATTCTGCATCCCTCTGGGACTCTAGATGATGAGTCGGGTCAGTTGGATCAAGATCCAACAGCCACAATCATCTGTGCTCAAACAAAAAGGGAAAGATTTCCCAAATTGCAAGGAAAATCCTATTTTGAGGATAATCTTGAAAAATCAATAACTCTCAACTCTTAACTCCTTTTTGCTTCAAATTTTAAGGGAAACTCTTTTATGTTTTTATCTTTCATCCTACAAAATTGGGATCATTATCTCAATTAAACGGTTCCTTTTCGTTAGTTGCAAGAAAACACCCTTTTATTCATATTTTCCATATATTCTTTATTTCCTTTTCTATTGTATAATTATCTTGAGTTCCTTGAACTCAAAGGAACCTTTATATTTCAAAATTATATTTTGGAAAAATATCTCTTAGCCCTTTTATTCTTCTAGGTGCATCTATATTCATTATTTCTCATTATCTTGGTTATTTCTTATTAAAATAACTCTTTTTGAGGTTCTCTCTTTATTTCTCTTTTATTTTCCTCATTGGTATTCCTTTAAGCATTAGGAACCCTTGGGATACAAAATTCCACTAAGGATAACTCAATTATACCTTTTTCCACTTATTTCCAACATTTTAACATTATTTTCAATTTCTTTCTTACTAAAGAATTACTTAATTAATCTTTTCTTTTCTTATTGCTTTCTTTTTGCAACTTTGGACTCCTTGGAACCCAAGTAACCCAAGAGGCACGAAATCCTTCTTTGTATTTTCCTTCTATAGGTTTCCATCTCATTCTTTTCTCAATATTCAATTATTCATTCACTAATTGAATTTTCTTATTATTTGGGCCCAATAGCCAATAAAGCCCACAACACAAACATCAAGGCTATTGTAAACAAAATCCATTTATTCCAAATACATTATATCATTATTTGTTCAAATATCCTTAATATGAGAAATTACATTTCTCACCAAATAAACCCAAAAATTGGGGTTGTAACAATATGGGTAGTCCAATCATTCCTTTTTAAGATTAATTTATCCAAGGCCTCTAATCATGGGATGCTACAACATTAAGATGAAAAGGTATGTGTGGAAATCAACTCTATGACAAACTTTCTAAAGGTGACATTAGTCCAAGTGGATGGTGAACCAAGGCTTCTTAAGCTTGAATTCATCCCCAAACCTTTTATTATATTAGGGTGTAAGAGATTTGGACATAGGCTAGATTTTTTCCCATGGTGACCAAGAAATAGGATCCGAGTAATGAACTTCAATTTTGTTTTGGGAAGAAAATTCAATTAATTTATGGGTTGTCTCTAAGACTTAGGCTTCTTCTTCTACTACTTGTGCTAAAGAGGGGTCTACTGAAGTTGCAGATGAGCTTTCTAGGGTGGAGGATGTTGGCTAAATTGGACATTATTATAATCCCTTTGTTTCAATGATGACAAACATTTCATTCTTGTGGATCTAACGTGCTACTTGAGTGTTGCAGGAATTAGGTGGATGACATACAACTTAGAAGATCTATATGCTCAAATTGCTTTAATGCATGATTGTAATCAAATGTAAAAACTTGTACAAGTATATAATGTACAAGTACTTAGATATCATGTAAATCAAGAATGTAGATCTTCTCTAGCCAATCACAACACTTAGATAGGTCATCCCCTACAATAGTGTTACAACTGCACACTCATACACACACTTATTACTTAAGTTTAAAACATTGAAACAGAGTATTCTCGGTTGACAAACTCCTCGACCGAGACACTCTCGGTCGACAAACTCTTCGACCGAGAATGACCCAGGTAGCCGTTAGACACAGCAGACAAGGTAGTTGGGAGTTGGATCAGAACATTACATACACTTGCTCCAGACAGTCCCTCGGTCGACAAAGACCTCGACCGACTGGGATCTCGGTCGACAATTCCTCGACTGAGAATGTCTCTGTCTGCAATTTTCAGGATTAATTAATTAGCCATTGTTAAAACAACTAATGGATACCTAATGGCTAGTTGAGCACTTAGAACCCCCCTAGAAAGTGTCTAGAATGTCCTTAAGCATTCATAGGCCATTTCTATAAATAGGACAAGCCTTAGGACACCCAAAAACACACTTGTGCAACACTTGAGCATAATACTTGCAATTGGCTATTCATTCTTGTGAGCAATTGAGCAACTCCAACATTGGCTATTCATTTCCATTGCTTCAAATTCGTGTCCTATAGGCTAGCATCTCCTACCCACTATACCAACACTTCCATATACATTGGTTAGGAGATCAAAACGCTTGATATAGGAAATCAAGTCTTGTGCTACAACGGTATTGTAATTTCTATTTTTTCTTCTTGTTCTTTTATATTATTTGTACTCTCCTTGCTACGCCTAGGGTTGGAGGTTGTGAATTGGAGAGGGTTTGACTTCTCAGGTGTAAAAGGGTCTTCTCGGTGGAGAAGGTGGACTTTGGAATACTTCAAGAAGGCTGTCTCAATGGGAAGCTACTTCAAGAGGAAGGCTACTTCAAGGGGGAGCTTGAGGTTACTTCAAGGAAGGCTGCTTCGAGGTTGGTGAGACTACTTCTAGGTGAAGGTTGTCCGAAGGGTTTGGTGAAAGTGTTGTAATTTTATGTAACATCCTTGTGAGGTAATAAAATTAAATACTTTTAAAATCTCGGTTGGGTAAGCAACCGGGTAGTGGATTGACAGCCTTAGTATTTGTTAAGGTTGGAACCACTCTAAATCCTTGTCCCCTTGTCCAATATTTTTGTGGTTGCTTGTTTTGGTTGAATTATTATTAAAATATCCATAAAACCCTATTCACCCCCTCTAGTGGTTTTTCAATTGGTATCAGAGCAGGCTTCAAGGATCTCTAATCAAGTCTTGAAGAATGAAGGGTGGTGGTGTCTACAGCCGCAAGCAAAGGAAAAGCATGGACCAATCTTCAACAAGTTGCAATTGGTTCTTAGGAACAAGGCACACTACACCTAGTTGTCCATGGAGGTCAAAGAAGGAAGATGTGCATAAAGAATGCCTTATTGCTACAATAAGTGAAGAAGAAGAAGAGGTAAGCCTTTTTTATTTACCTAAATAAGAGCTAATTTCTAGTCTTGAAGAGACACATAATAAGTATATTGAGTGCAAGAAGAAATTAAAGAAATCTAATAAAGCAAATGATGAGTTACATGCTAAACTTCTTGCTCTCACATCTGAAAATGAAGATCTCAAAAAGGTTATTGAAGATCATGATATTAAGCTGAAATCCGTAGAAGCAAATTGCAATCTTCTTTCCCTAGAAAAGTTAAACTTACAAACTCAAGTAAATAATCTTCAAAAACAACCTGTTTTGTGTACACATCTAATTATGATATTATTTTGAAAGAAAGAGATTCTTTGTTATCTAATCTAGATCAAGCAAAGTTAGATATCAAGAAGAGAATGGATGAGATTGTTAAGCTGCAACAAGAAGGTAGTAGTTTGAGTAACAATGATACTCTAGATAAAATCTTAAATGATTCTTATCATCAAATTGGAAGGAGAGGACTAGGTTATAAGCCTAAAGGAAAATCTTACCAAAAACCTAGTTGGAGAAAGACACAAGTGCTAGAGAATCAATCTATGTATGTATCTAGAGGCAAATATACATATGTACCCAAGAACAACCTAGAATAAAATCATAGAAAGAGATATGAGGTTGATTCTATATGTTGCCATTATTGTTTGCGTCTTGGACATTATTCTTTCTCATGTCCTTATAAGAAAAAGGATGTTGAGTTAGTATGGGTTCCAAAACTCCCAAACTAAATGAACAAAATTAAGTTGAGATATGACCAAAGACTCTAAGTTGTATATCTCTATGTCTATCTCAACTTAACATAATGAGATAACAAATTTATTCAAGTAATTAAATTTTCTATCTTGAAAATATACATAAATCTGCAGAGACACATTTTTGAAAATTTGTCTTAATTAGGGTCCCCAAAACATAAAGATTTGAATATGATTAGTTGAGATTTGATCTAAATGTTACTTTGATATTCATATGTTTTATCTCAACTAAACTGAGTTTTCAAATTGCATAATGGAATTGAAAATGACCTATGATTTACTTGTAAACAATTATTGAAAAACAATACAAAACATTCTCGGTCGAGAAACTGTTCGACCGAGAACACTGTCGGTCGAGAATTAGTCGACCGAGCAGGTTACTATTTTGATTTTTGCAACAAATCTAATAAAACCTGTACAAACAGCACCATTCTCGGTCGAGAAAAATGTCGAACGAGATAAAAATCGGTCGACAAAAAGTTCGACCGAACCAAGTTCTGCTGAACATATTTTAATTAATCTAGTTTGTTATCAATTTGTTATTAATGATTGATTTAATATGCAAATCAAGAGTGAATCTTAGAGACCATCTTAAAATCAAAACATATTGATCTTTTGAATCACGAATTGTTGAAAGAAGGTATAACCTTATGAATATGAAATTCTTAAACATATTGCAAAAGTGATATATGAAAACTGATATTGAACATACTTTCTTCATTGTTTTCAAAAAGTTTAATAAGCATGCTCGTTTACATGGTTTGTCTTAAATTTGAAAATTTATGAACCATGAATAAGATTATTTTGGCTTATCCTCTAAATGGTTTGGTTTAATCAAGGAAATTATTGTTCTATCATAATCCACATGGTTTTTCCTAAGTATTTCTTGGTCTATCTATATAGGAACCATGTGTATTGAAATTTAGTTTAAATGATCATAATCATTGTAATTATATGCTTCTATCTTGATCATTGTATTATGGATATACTTCTATTGTTCTATCATAATTATTGTGCCATGATCATTGTGTTTCATTGGTTTGTCTAAAATAATCTTTGATTCATATATACAAACCATGAATGAATATTGTTTTTGATCATTATGATTCAGCTCACATGAAGATGCCATTTTGCATAAACAGTAAAACTTCATGGCACAAATGCATTTTAAACTGAAAATCTGTAGAAATTGCCTCTTGGTTGAAATCAAGTTTGACCAAGGGGCGCTATGGTCGAAGTCAAGGTTGACCTAAAATAAGCTTGATAAAATACTTATTTGTAAATCATTTTATTGCACTAATCTTAGTATCTTGATTCATCATATTGAAAACATAATTTTCATGCAAAAAGCTCTAATAAAAGGTCAAAATCAAATCTTAAAAACTAGTTATGACCTTAGGATCGTTGAATTATCTTAGAAAATGATTACACTATTACTCCCCTAGAAGATATATATATATATGTTCTCTACAAATATAGTCTCTCACTTGCATTAAAAACTAGCTCAAAATTTCATCCATAGCAATTTCATCGGTCAGCAAAAATCTCGAATGAGACATAAACTCGGTCGACGAATTCGTCGACCGAAGACATTTCGGTTGGTTATACTTCTCGACCGACACTCACCAAGTAGATGTTGTACAGTCGAACCCAGACATATTTCCGGTCGACAAAATGTTTGACCGAGTAAAAATCGGTCGATAACATTGTCGACCAAGACCAACTTTGTGAACCCCCATTCACGTAAATTAAAAGGCAATCTTCTGATTAAAATACTAATTAAAAAAATTGCAATGACTACTTTTTAAATTCTCGATCGACCGTTGGACGACCGAGAGGAGCATTTATAGAAACGACCGTTGTGGTCGTCGGTCGACAAATTGTCGACTGAGATGGGTTCTGTTTTGCTATAAATAGAGCCCAAAACGACCCCATTCTTCACAAACTCACATTCTCACTTCTCTAGCTCCTCTCTAGTGCATTCTTGTGCAAATTTTTAGCTTCTCTCCACCCAAATCTTGCCTTGCTTCTTCTCCACTTCAAATCATAAAGATGGCTTCCTCATCATCGGGTAGAAAGAAGTAGGTCGTGGCTAGGAAGGGAAGGACGGTCTCCCTGGCGCTGACGATCATCAACAACGTTCCATTCTACGACATCGCTGCCAGCGATCGCTACCTCAGGCTATCCTCAAAGACCCCTCTTCCACGACGGCCGGTCGACGTCATGGACTTTCACAACATTGTTGATCTTGAGGAAATCTTTGAGGTGAAACACCTGTCTGAATTTCTAAAACCTTCCTTCTATTCCTACTCCTCCCAAGTAGTCAATGAATTATATGCCAACCTAACCACACATCCTGACCATGATCATTCTTTCTCTTCTATGGTTAGTGGGTATGGATTTCATTTTTCCGAGGAGGTCATTCTTAGCATGCTTAACATAGATATAGAAGACTATAAAGAGTATATTGATCTCACCACTGGAAATCCACTAAATAAGCTTTCTCAAGATGACACTACCACTAGTTTAAGTGACATTAAAAGAACCATTTTTCTATCAAATACTACTTGCCATGAAGATACGGGTACATATTATGCCATAAATTTAAAATCTGAAGCTAGAATAGTAAACCTCATTGTTGCCACAAATATCTATCCTAGGGTAAATAAATCTAAAGTACCTACTTTTCACATGTATCTTATTTATGCCATCCTAAAAGGTATTCCCATCAATTTCATTCATCTCATTCTTAAGAATATGGTTGAATTCTCTAGCAATCCACCTTATGCCGATTTTGTTTGCCAAATTACTCAACATTTTCTTAAGAAGAGTATTGAGGACCTAGGTTACAAATGAGATAGGAAACCTCAAAAGATAACTAGAAATACAGTAGAGAAGATGGGGATCGATTTTGGACACAAGAGGGCTAGGACTGAAGGGGAGCCATCCACCCAAGACATACCTCCACCACCTCCTCCTACTAGCCTACCTCATGATCCTATCACAAACACTTTGACATACATTGATGGTTCTCAATATCACCTAAGTAGGCAATTGGATTACAATCATCCCATGTCTTATTTAAATCAAAGGATACAAGCCCTTTCTCATGAACAACCTGATGAATATCCTTATTCACTTAATCCTAGCATGCTAAACCCATACAATCCATCCTACAATTACTATCAAATTCCATCTTCACCATCTTATGACCGCACTCATACTCAGTTTTCTCCAATCCAACTCCAAGATATTGTTGCTCACTTTCGATTCGATCATGTTCCCACCTTCTTGGAGGCTTATGCTTTGACCAAGACATGTGCCTTGGAGTGGAAGACATTGTTCAAATACTATGGAGCTGAGTCCTTTCTTGGAAAAGACCCAGAAATTGATGTAATTCTTCAGTCTTTTCAGTGAGATCATGAGATTTATGGCTATCTTTGTAATGTTTGTAATGGCTATCTTTTTGTTCTAAGCTAGTGTGTTATGATTTAAGGGTCATCTTATGAGTTGTATGAGCACTGAGTTGTTATGAATAAAAGTGTTTTCCTATGGCCTCATTTGGATATATCCTTGTTAAATAAGAATATTATAGGGGAGCATAAAAACCAGGGGGTAATATATGCAATGAATCTAAAAGGATCTCATTCTTTGCAAATGATTGAGAAATAAATTGTGGCTAAATTTGACAATGGGTAGTTTGCATTCATTGTATATCTCTTTAAGGGGGAGCATAGCATAAAATTAAGGGGGAGAAATAAAAAGTCACACTCAATGATTATCTTAGATATCTTTTTGAAATGACAAAGGGGGAGAAATAATATACAATCAAAAACATAAAATAAAATGAGTTTCATAATATCTCGGCCAGCACCCACTTGCAAAACAAGAATGGCTACAAAAGGTAAATTTCAGGTATGAAACTCATATGATTTATATTTCCTTATTTTATATTTAGGAAATGTTTGTCATCTTCAAAAAGGGGGAGATTGTTGGCTAAATTGGACATTATTATAATCCCTTTGTTTCGATGATGACAAACATTTCATTCTTGTGGATCTAACGTGCTACTTGAGTGTTACAGGAATTAGATGGATGACATACAACTTAGAAGATCTATATGCTCAAATTGCTTTAATGCATGATTGTAATCAAATGTAAAAACTTGTACAAGTATATAATGTACAAGTACTTAGATATCATGTAAATCAAGCATGTAGATCTTCTCTAGCCAATCACAACACTTAGATAGGTCATCCCCTACAATAGTGTTACAACTGCACACTCATACACACACTTAGTACTTAAGTTTAAAACATTGAAATAGAGTCATTCTCGGTCGACAAACTCCTCGACCGAGACACTCTCGGTCGACAAACTCTTCGACCGAGAATGACCCAGGTAGCCGTTAGACACAGAAGACAAGGTAGTTGGGAGTTGGATCAGAACGTTACATACACTTGCTCCAGACAGTCCCTCGGTCGACAAAGACCTCGACCGACTGGGATCTCGGTCGACAATTCCTCGACTGAGAATGTCTCTGTCTGCAATTTTCAGGATTAATTAACTAGCCATTGTTAAAGCAACTAATGGATACCTAACGGCTAGTTGAGCACTTAGAACCCCTTAGAAAGTGTTTAGAACGTCCTTAAACATTCATAGGACATTTCTATAAATAGGACAAGCCTTAGGACACCCAAAAACACACTTGTGCAACACTTGAGCATAATACTTGCAATTGGCTATTCATTCTTGTGAGCAATTGAGCAACTCCAACATGGGCTATTAATTTCCATTGCTCCAAATTCGTGTCCTATAGGCTAGCATCTCATACCCACTATACCAACACTTCCATATACATTGGTTAGGAGATCAAAACGCTTGATATAGGAAATCAAGCCTTGTGCTACAATGGTATTGTAATTTCTATTTTTCCTTCTTATTCTTTTATATTCTTTGTACTCTCCTTGCTACTCCTAGGGTTGGAGGTTACGGATTGGAGAGGGTTTGACTTCTCAGGTGGAAAAGGGTCTTCTCGGTGGAGAAGGTGGACTTTAGACTACTTCAAGAAGGCTGTCTCAACGGGAAGCTACTTCAAGAGGAAGGCTACTTCAAGGGGGAGCTTGAGGTTATTTCAAGGAAGGCTGCTTCGAGGTTGGTGAGACTACTTCTAGGTGAAGGTTGTCCGAAGGGTTTGGTGAAAGTGTTATAATTTTATGTAACATCCTTGCGAGGTAATAAAATTAAATACTTTCAAATTCCTGGTTGGGTAAGCAACCGGGTAGTAGATTAACGGCCTTAGTATTTGCTAAGGTTGGAACCACTCTAAATCCTTGTCCCCTTGTCCAATATTTTTATGGTTGCTTGTTTTGGTTGAATTATTATTAAAATGTCCATAAAACCCTATTCACCCCCTCTAGTGGTTTTTCAGAGGAGTCCACTACTAGTAAAGTTGTCATTAATTGGTGTCTTGAGTGTTCTCTGAAAATAGGAACATGGAGAAAATATTATATTATTTCTTCTCAGGACAATATTCATGCCATTGGTATGGCTTCTACTTCCTTTAAGGGTGAGTCTTACATGTTTTTTGATCCTCCATTAGTGCATGCTGAGGGACTAAACCTGGAGTGGAAGTTAAATTCCACCCTAGTTTGTACTGAGATGCTTCGTGCCTCTCAACTAATGAAGAGATATGGTTGCTTGTTGGAGTACCAACAGAGGAAGATAGGGCACTACCACCTGGATAATAATGTTGTATCATACAGTCTATTTGACTCTACACCTGATCTTATGGAGAAATTCAAGCTTATTGATGAATTTGATATCAAAGAAAAATAATAAAAGGCCTAATAAAAGCAAGAATGTGGACATCTCTAAAATTGAGCTAGATAGACTTTTTGACTCTATCTGATTCTTGAAGTTCTTATTCCTTGGTAGTTCTTTGTTGTTAGCTCTAGTTCAGTTTGTTGTCTTGGTTCTTTCTAGGTTTCTAGTCTGCTTATTTGTCTAGGGATCCTTTTTTTGTTGTTTTCCTTTAGGACTATACCCTACATGGAGTAGCCTTCAGGTGTTTTTGTTTTCCCTTCTTTGTTCCTTGTATGGAACTCAGTGGTTGGTTGAAGTCTATCTAGGCTGCTTAGGATCCTTGGTGATTCTTGGATTTTGTTTGTAGGTTTTAGTAGCTAGCTTATGGGTTACAAATATTCTTGTACCCAAAGATTGGTTTTAATATAACACTCACACTTGTTTGATCCCAAGTAATGCAAGTAATAAGATATTTTGTGTCAAATTCTAGAAGAATAAAGAAAATGGAGGGTAAAATAGGCTAATAACATCTAGTAGATTGGATGTTATCAACCCCCAAGATTTAGAATCTTGCTATCCCATATATAATTAATAGGATCATAGCATAAGGTAATGATTAAGGGTTTTTAGTTAGGTGAACCATAGTATTGTGATCATGTCTTTATGCCATCTCTATGCTTAGATTTCTCCCTTGTTACCTTGCATGCTTGTTGTGTCCCTGGAATCTTCAATAAAAACTTGGGGTGCTTTTATTTTTCATATGTTTACTCCCCTTACTCAAAGTGGGTTCTTCCTTTTTGATATCCACTCCAAGTCTCTTTTCCTAGTGTTACGGTGAACAAATTCTCATATAAGGTAGCTTTCACTTCGGACTGTTATTTTCTTGGAATATCAAGATAAAGTGTAGGTAGGATAATCCTGAGGTGTAGCTTTTTCTTATCACGGTCACTCAGTTAGAGGTCTGATATAGTGGGAAAGTTGCTTTTATGAACATCTTTGAAGAATAAGGGGTTGTATATTTTGGATCTTCTAGGTTCTACAACCGGTCATGACGTATATGTGTCCATGAGCACACCTATACACCAATATGGAAATGCCCTGGTCTCATAACATGGCATAACTCTCATGTTTTTGTCTCACTCAAGATTTTATTCTCTCTCTTTTTGTCTTTATGGGATGATTGTCATTTAGGGGTTATGTTGAATGACATGCCTCTTTTTCTCCTTTTTAGGATTTTTGCAACTACAAGGGGTAGATTTTTCCTTGATACAATATTTTGCAATTCTGATATGTACTTGAGTTATCTAATGATCACTCATAACTGTAAATAGACCAAGTTCCACTTTATTTTTATAAAATTTTCCATAGGTACAAATATTCTTTTCATACACTGCAACATCTTAAAGTAGATTTTATGTAAAATCGTGATCATTTACCAAGTTATGCAGATGTATTGCCTAAATTCTTCACTTGATATAGCAAATTGCTAAAGGATGCCTTAAAGACTATTTGACATAGTCTAAGAGTGAAGACACTCTTAAGAAAATATGATCAAAATTTTCTAATGTTAAAACTTTACCGTTCACTTTGTCAGGAAGAATTAATTATAGATTAAGGCATTAAAAGTAATATAATATGTGTGTTCTAGAAATTTGCATTTTTTTCAAAATGTTAAAAATGCACAAATTTATATACAAAAAGTTTTATGTGTAGATGGAGCAAGGTTAAATGTAGCAGTAGGAGAAGATTAAAGTAAAGGAGAGGAGATAGTACCTACCTCATCACTCTGTCCCTAGAGTGTCAAAAGATGAGGTTAAATGTAAACTGGCAAGGTTTAGTCTTGGTTAAGTAGACCTCATTTACCTAGTAGGATCCCATAAGATAGACATCATAGATTTTATGAAGAGGATGATAATATTCATGTTGCATGGTTTTAGTTATTGATCCTAAAGAAGACACGACATACATCTCAAAAAGGAAATGGAAGACCCAATCATTGAATTGTATAATTTTTCATAGACTTCTATGAAAAATTGTGTCTTCTTGAAGTCTTTTCTCGATTTTTATAAGCATCCTTCCCATGGCTTTTTATCCTCTTGACTATTTCTTCTACAAAGTCTTATCTTTTTATTCAATGATGCTACGTTTGGTCATATTGGTGTATTTCTTTATGATAAATTAAGCGTCTGACTATGACACAAAATATTTCTTTTGTCTTCAATATTCACCACAAATAGATTCTAATGGTTATCATGCAAAAGTGGTATGAAGATATAATAAGGAAGTATATATTTTTTAGTAGCTCCATGAGTTTCTTCTTCTCTATGGAGATCTTTTTATTTATTAAGTCTTCTTGTAGTAGATAGATTGAGATATGGATGTCATCGAGATCATCCCTCAACATAGATTGACATGTTGCCATGAATTCACTAACATATAACCATTATGTTTCAATATATTTTGATATCATCATTCAAAAGCAGATACCTTCTTGTTGGAAGATGATATCTTCATGACTATCATCTTCTTGTAACCTACCTTGGGCAAGTCTAAACCTTCTTGTGTTAGATTATCACATGCCCATATGTCAAAGTTCTTGAATGTTTCTTTCATAGTCCATGTTGCCCTTCATGTACAATTTACTCATACTCTTGGAGCTTAGTTTCCTAGAGCTTCTATAGGTGGATGGTGTCAGTTGAGGCCTCTTTTATAAAATCCCCCTCATCTGGATTGAAATCTATAGCAAGCAATTTTGGTTCTACTTGTACTAGGAAATATTTAGATGTCATGTCATGATGTGGATGTATCTGCTATGCTTGTTTATCTGGTAATTCTCCAATTCTTTTGATGTCTCATTTGTGTCTTGCTTCACCCTTATGAACCACTAATGTTCCTATGTTGTTGTCTCCTTTGGTGGTCAGGGTTTCTAATTGTTTTGCTCATCATTTCCTTCTACCATTCTAGTTCCTTTTCAACCTTAGTTTTATTTCTATACAATCTTTGTATCAGTTTTTTGCATGGGCACTTCTCTAGGAGTGGCACACCTATGTGTAATATGTGTGGTGGAGAGTTGGGGTCACTATTAGATCTTTCAATAAACACCTATCATACATAACCTCCATAGTGTATTTACTGTGCAGCCCTAGAAGTCTTCCTTGGCCATATCTTTAAAAGGGATACTCCATTAATGGCCTTCATCAATCCTAAAACAATGTAAGTGATGTCTCTTGATCCTGGTTGTTGTTGGGGTACCTTAGGGTTGATTGTAAATACTTTGGAATGATGTTTTCATATGTTTTAGCCCCTTTAGTTGCATGCTCAATCTTGATAAGAATTCTATGAATATTCCTTGCTTCAAAATCACAAAAGATCATGGTGTTGCATTTTAGCTCCCCAACGTAAAAACTATAAATTACCATGTGTCTTTTGTCTAAGTCGGCAATAGATAATAACTTGTGGCCTTTAGCTTTGAAGGGTAGCATGATGATTATCATATGTTTCCTATTTACTATCACAACAAGCTCATCGGATGAGGGCCCTTTGCTCTTGCTTTTGAAGAGGTGTTGGTGAGTGTAACGACCTCCAATCTAGGTATCACCCTCTTTTTCCTTTTGCCTAAAAACTCATATTCTGATCCTTTTTAAAAACATTTTGAGTGGTATTTTTGACCCTGGAATAATTTAGGATAGTATTGGACTTTATGTCACCACCCATTTATATAGGTCGTACATGAACATGGCTTTAATAAAAAAAAATCGGGATTTAAATCCTCTATGGGTGGTGCAGTCATATATACCTTGGGTGTGGGTTGGTCTGATAATAATTTCCCTATTTACCTAGAAAGAGAATGACTAAGGAGAGAATATCAAGGACCGATCTTAATAATATTGAATTATGAATTATCCTTTTATTTTACAATTTAACACCCACTTGTTAGCAATGGAGGCTAGTGAATTAAAAGTGGACTTTTAAGGCAAGAATCATGTTCTTTACTGGTTTAATAGCCTGCCTGCAAAATTAGAAGTCCAAGGGAGGTTAAATGCACACCTTAATTGACTTGGAGTGAATTAGGTAAGTAGGCATTTTAATTCAATTTTTAGATTTTTGCCACACCGGTCTTGAGTCTGTATTGTCGCATATTGGTCACTTGAGTAACCTTTAGCTGGGACGACGGTCGGATCAATTGATCCGATGGACCAGAAAGTGAGATGGACTGGCCATCATCTTCAACAGCCCGCACGCAGGCGTTACAATGCTACGAAGATTTCCTCCGCCGATTGCACGCACACAGATCCTTAATTGCTCGTGATTTCCCCGACATCCGTTTCGGGAAGACGGACTGATCACATAGAACCCTAAATTGACCTCTGCGGTGCCCTGAGCGTTGAATGCCCAAAATCCATTCTTACCGGCTGCGACCTTTCTCTTCAAAATGCCTCACCGTGCCATTTTTAAACTCCTTCCGCCACGAGATCACCCACAAAGGTGTAACGACCCTTCCTCCAGTGTTTTCCCCACCCAATTTCCACCGAACGACGTCGTGTTCACGTACCGGAGTTGCTGACGTCTCCGGCGAGAATTGAATAGTAGTGCTGCTGTGTTCGCCCTCGGGTCAATTGAAGGTAATGGCACCATCTCTGGCCCCCTAAACCTTTGTTCCTTGCTTTCAGTTCGCGCTAGTTTTACCCCAACTAATGGTTCGATGAAGGTCGTTGCCTTCGACCTCTGAGGTCCCTGTGGATGAGAGGACCGTTGGACTTTGGTCCATGAATCTAGTCCTGGTCGTGCACCGCAGGTTTACAAGGGTGTTTTGAACGATTCGTTGTTCACCTAGACTTCCTTTATGCCCATGATTCCATTTCTGCAAATTCTGCTACCTCCCTGTGCTGGTGTCGCCGCCAGTTGTGATGGATCTGTTAGGAGCGCCGTGTTCATGGCTAGGCTGAGGTGACCAACCGGGCAAGCGCCTTCAGTCTCGAATCTGTGACTGGTAGTTCTGTCTTGTGCTCTGAATCCGTCCAGCCGCCATCTAGCCCCAGTGGTCTTCTTCGTTTCCTGATCGGGTTAAGGGTCACGGCTGTGAACAGGGTTCCAGGGAACCCGCAGAGAGACCTCCAACATGCGTGATGACTCTTAACTAGGAACTCATCCCTGGAGTGAGTCCGACCCTCCAAGGTTACCTCCTGTGCGAGGTAGAGACAGACTTCCTTATCGTGGAATCGCAATGTTCACTTGATCGGTACCAGAAAATGATAGTCATCATTATGCTTTGAGTCATTCAATTAATAATCCCAGTATTTGACCTTGATTTAGTAAATCGGTACCTAATCAACCATAGGGTTACAGAAACGTAAATGTGCGTGTGTGTGTGTGTGTGTTGTTAGAAATCGGAAGATTTTCCGGATATTTAGTATAGGACTCTGGACCCAATCCCGAGATTTGAAAGAAGTGTTTATTGAATTAAATATTGCATGAGGAACAATACTAACTCTAAATACCCTTTTATGCATAAGTGGTGTTAGGCATGGTTCAGACTTACGAATCTTATTACTTGACTTGGACAGGACTTGAACTATGTATTTCTTCCTATTTTTAATTGGACATTTATATAATTAAATTTACGCATAACGAAGCAAACCTTGAAATATTTATTCTTTTGTTCCACTTGTTGAAACATGATATTCTCTTAGTTGACAATTATTGTTACTGTTATGAAATTTTTTTTATTATGTTAAATTGGGTCAATGTCCCCACCTGCTATTGTGTTTGTATTATGACACATATGTCTGATGAATAATGCATCTTATCACACTGTATTATGCATGGTAGATAATTTGACTACCCAACTATTGTAGATATTTATACATAACCATTAGGGTGTGCTACTTCTACTCGGGGTGTGCTACTTCTACCCTTATATATATATGCATGCTAATTCTACCTATGGGTGTGTTATTGCTTCCACATATATATATATATATATATATATATATATATATATATATATATATATATATATATGGGCCCATCTTTATTGCCCGCGCGGGTAGCTACCCGCCCACCCTTCCGACCACTTTTTTTTCAAAAAAAATTTCGTTATTGTAGAGGACTATTTTGTCTAGCTCTCCAAAAAAATTGAGCCAAAAATAATATCATTTGCCCCTCCAAAATCAAAAAACCCGTCCTTATATATATCTGCTGTATATTTTGTACAGAGTTACTTTTTTGACCAGCAGAGTTACTTTTTTGACACCATAGTTACTTTTTTTACAACAGAGTTACTTTCTTAGCTAGGAGAGTTACTTTTTTAGCTGCAGGGTAGCGAAAATCCATGCTACCCACGCGGGCAATGAATAAACACCCTATATATATATATATATATATATATATATATATATATATGCCAATGACTCAATGGTGTGTTGGCCCTATTATAGTTGATTTAGTCCAATATATCTACATGCAAATAAATTTTGTAATGTGATGATTGATTGTGGCAAGGTTTGTTGTTTATTGGTTTACTTATACTGCCTCATTCTTTTGGAAGTTCTTACTTTGACAATTCTCATTGAAACTTACCTAGATTTAATGACCCCTTTTTGATGGGAACATCTTACCTAATTTTGAAATAAATAATAGCCCTGTTTAATCCTCTTAGGTGCATACTAAGTGTTACTGACCCATACTTCTATATTTTCCATCATGAGTGATGTTCCCTACCACCCAGGTACAAATCAGCTTGTAGACATCCCTGGTGAGGGACAGGGGCTACTGGGCCCAGGTCTTGAGGATAATGTGCCACACTAGTCATGACTTCTGAGATGGCTAGGTTTCCCACTGCATTAGACTCATTTATTTATAGTTATGTTTATTTTTCTAGTTGAGACAAGAACTGTTATTGAGATTATTTTTTAATAAGTAGTAATTTAGTTAATCCTGATTCTATACTTTTATCTTCTCCTAATGATCCATCTATTTGAGAAAAATTTGGCACCCCCATTTTCTATTTGTGGTGAATGAATTTATGGGTGTACTTATTTATTCTCAAATTAATAGTAGGGAGTGGTCCCTACGAGATCTACTCCTTACGGAATGATATCAGAGCATAGTGGTCTACATTCTAGGATCTCTGAACCCTTATGTTACGTTTCTTACCCTCTTTTATCCCTTTTCAGGAGGACCAATTTGTTCGGAGGGATGAACAATGAATCCTACTGAATGTTCAATAGGGATGATGGACACATCACATCGCCAAACTCTCAGTTTGGCATGGCCCATAGGGAGCATCCCTCGGTGACCCCAAATGCACAAGCTAACCCTGTGGTTCAACCGGTGGTCACCATGTCGCCTTCCATTTTAGAGATTCCACCTCTACCAACCTTCACTCTAGAGCAAGAGTTGGCCTTCCTAGCCAACTCGTGTCTACTTTTATGATTGGGAAGGTGAATGTCACCTCTTCGATAGTTAAGCCCAAGGAGTACTCTCTCACCAAGTTCATTAAGATGCAACCACCCTACTTTAAGGGTGAAGGGGAGATTGAGATGGCAAATAAGGTCGATGACTGGGTCTTAGCCATCGAGCGTACTTCGAGGGTATGGCTTGCCCTCCTCAACTGAAGGTCTGATGCTTATGTTCTAGACGGACTAGCTCGAGTATGGTGGAACAGGATTACTCACACGCGTGACTCCTCACATATGACCTGGGAGCAATTCCTTGCGCTTTTTCATGAGAAATACATTTGTTCTGATGCCCTGAAGAAGAAACAAGCTGAGTTTTGCTGCTTGAGGCAAGGTTCGTTGAGCGTATCCTCTTATGTACATAAGTTCTTGTTGCTGGAGTGCTATGCTACAAACCAGCATGAAGACTGTTATTCTGAGCTATTCTTAGAGGATTTGTCTTATCAGATTGGACAAGCCCTGGTGCTACAACTCTCACTTACCTTTCTGTAGATGGTGGACAAGGCACTCGATGTTGAAGGTTATCCGGGATACCAATTATCGTAATCCAACCCCAATAAACAAAAGAGTTCTTCAAAGTATGGCCGTGAGAAATGCAAGTGCTACCACCGTCGTCACTTTCTAGGGAAATGCCCTTCTGGGAGTTACACCACAAAGAGACATGGGACAGGTGATTTGCCATGAGTGTGGCCAGGCTGGACATGTTAGGCCTCAATGTCCATGTTTCTTGAGGGCTCCAACCCCTACTCAGCTATGAGCCCCACAACAGTCGCCACCACCACAATGACCACAACAACCTCTGAGAAAAAACAACACACTCAATAATAACAATCAGCAGGGTCGTTGTCCACCTATGGAGAGGTGTGTTGGTCGATTCTATGCCATGGACACTATGGAGATTGGTGATAATAATGAAGTCATAAAAGGTATGGTACATATACTTCATCAACATGTTAAACTTTTATTTGATTCTGGTTCTTCAAACATCTTCATAGCTACCAAACTTGTAACGATGTTAGAACTGGAAACCTTGTTCATGGATCACATCTTAGATGTTCAATCACCTAAAGATATGGTAGTATCTTCCTTTTTGAAAATTCAGTATATAGATTTGAGCACAGTTGGGAAGATGTTCCCGATATATTCTATCATCCTCGACATGATGCTCTTCGATATCATCTTGGGAATGGGTTGGTTGAAGAAGTTCAAAGTAGCTCTATTTTGCAAAAATTGGAAGGTCAGATTGCTGCACCCTGATGGCAAACATGTCTGTATCAAGGGTAGGAAGTGTAAAGAGCAAACATTCATAATATCAACACTCAAAACTAAGAAGTTAGTCTCTCATGGCTGCAGAGCCTATCTGGCATCAATTGTTCTCAACCCTACACCACCACAATTAAAGGATATTGATGTAGTGTGAGATTTCCCTGATGTTTTTCCCGATAAATTGTCAGGACTCTCACCCAACGAGAAGTTGAATTCTCTATCGACCTCATACCTGGTACGACTCTGATCTCAAAGCCATTGTATTTTCTGGCACCTACGGAACTTGCTGAACTTAAGAAGTAGTTGCAAGAGTTCCTAGAGTTAGGATTTCTTTGCCCTAGTGTCTCGCCTTGTGGAGCCCCAATTTTGTTCGTAAAGAAGAAGGATGGTTCCATGAGGATGTGCATGGATTATCATATGTTGAATCGGGTGACGAATAAGAATCGCGACCTTCTGCCACCCACTGATGACTTGTTTGAACAACTAAAGTATGCCACTCTTTTCTCAAAGATGGATCTACGAATCTGCTACTACCAGATGCGCGTAAAGAATGAGTATGTACCAAAGACAACCTTCCATTCTTGTTACTGACATCATGAGTTCATTGTTATGCCTTTATGGCTGACTAATGCCCCAACAACCTTCATGACTTGATGAATTGGGTCTTCCATCCTTACCTAGACAGTTTTGTAGTGGTGTTCATTGATGATGTACGCATTTGAATCGATGAAGCAACGTGAAGAGCATCTGTGAATTGTTCTTAAAGCTTTGCGGAAACACAAACTTTGTGCAAAGATCTCGAAGTGTGGGTTTTGGCTCAACGAAGTTATGTTTTTGGTCCATGTAATCTCTTCAAGTCACATCGTTGTTGACCCTGTCAAGATTGAGGTCGTGATGAAGTGGCAACCACTAAACAATCCTTCTGAGATACACAATTTTTTGGGCATGGAAGGTTACTACTGAAAGTTTGTGCAAAACTTTTCTGAGTAAGCTCTACCATTGACAAAGCTAACCAGCAAGGATATTAAGTTCATCTTGTCACCTAAGTGTGAGAAGAGTTTCTTGGATCTGAAGAAGCGGTTGACTTCTTCCCCTATGCTTGCTCTACCTATGGAAGGCAAACCTTATGTCATTTATACTAATGCTTTTGGGTAAGGTTTGGGATGTGTCTTTATGCAAGAAGGATGAGTGATCACATATGCCTCAAATCAGTTGAAGCCAAACAAAACCAATTGGCCTACACACGATCTAGAGTTGGTTTCCATAGGCCATGCTCTTAAAGATTTGGCATCATTATTTGTACGGAGTCCAATTTGAAAAATTATGTGCTCATAAAAGTTTGTGTTACATTGACACAAAAGGACCTAAATCTACGAAAGAGGCGATGGATGGAAAACCTCAAGGATTATGATTTCACCATCACTTACCACCTTGGCAAGGCCAATGTCGTTGTGGATGCACTGAGTAGGAAGAAGGATGTAATGACATGATTTCCTGAAAACCCCCAATTAAGGAAGGCCAAGAAACTAGTGTCGTTATCCCAAAGATAGGATCAAATAGTTTTGCACATAAATTAGAAATAAGTAATAAATTTTACTAAACTAACTAAACTTGGTGCAGGATAAAAATTTCTTTTTCTAAAGTTTAGAAAACATGGGTTCCAGATTTTACCGAGAAATAGACCATCTATCCATATCCTCCGGGCCTTACTTCATTTGTTTGCTTTCTTTTTTCTTGGTAACCCAGGAGACTCGTAAGGCTTGCGCCGAACCCAACTTGGGGAGCTCAACCCCATCCCACAAGGAGCGTAGCCCTTTAAGTCACGCAGAGGTCGGCTGTGCTACGAGAGAAACAATTCCGAACAACACCACCAGGGGGATTCAAACTCAGGACCCTTTGTGAAGGGCCCTGTGCAACGACCACCTAAGTTGCTGCTCGTCGGCTCATTTGTTTGCTTTCAATGTCTTCTTTCTTTGAATATCCGATTTCCAGTAAGATTATCATGAAAATACTGACAATCAAAATGTCGGTCAGTATGACAAGTCATACCGGTATATGGGGAAATGAAATTTTGCAAATAATGCTAATCACATAATTCAACAATTATTGTTTAACAAACCAAATTTAACATTTTCACCATGACTACCCAATCTAGGTTTCTCCACCCTCTGTCGTAACCCCTCAGGGCCTCATACTGCAGTATTCACTATCTTCCCCAATCCACGAGGATGACTTCATCATGTCCCCCCATCCATGCGGGTGACTCCATCATGTCTCCCCCTATCCAGGAGGGTGACTTCGCATGTAACCTCTATTCAGGATGGTACCAAAATATGCCTTCCCCTATCTAGACGGATGACCTTTTCATAGATTCGGAGGTGGCCTAGATTTGGGCTACTCATGTTCATATATAAGGTGATAATCGTAGTCACTTTAAAGTTTGCATGGAATGAAATAAACAAACAAGCACATAATTTCAACCATGCAAAGAAAACCTCTGAGAAATCATGTGAAACTACAACGGATAATCTTAGGTGTAACCACATACCTGTCTCAGGAGAGTTTGCAGTCCAAACATGAATAGTAGAGTTAGCCACACAATCATGCAAGTCAACCTAAAATTCAATGCATACACCCATGTGTCACTACATGACTCTAAATCCTATCAAAGGACTGACTTGATTCTCAAGTTAGGTTTCTATGTCTACCTTCCTATGTCTTTAACTCTTTATCCATATTACCTTTTTAGTCCAATTATTTTTCCTTTCCACTTCTTAAATTCACAAACCCTACTTTAGGTTCCATATACATGATTGTGCTACAAAAAGGTATCTTTTATGCAAAAGTCCCAATTTTATCCTTTTTACGTCAAATTAGTATTAGGGAGGTGAAAAGATGAATACTTGACACTTTTATGTTTATTGGGTTGACAAACCCTAATTCCATCATTTAGTACACCTTTATGCATAAAGAAACCCAAACTCTACAAAACTTGGATTTTAATATCCATACAAGTTCAAGGTTTTCCTTTCATTCATTAAAGATCAAACTTTGATTAATAACATTAACTAAGTCTATTAGATTCATCAACATTCACAAATTAGGGTTTTGGATCCATTATAATCATTAAAAGCATCAACTTTGAACATATTTCGAATTGGAAGAAGATGTTGGTCAAGATTATATTTTTATCATGTATCCTGCATTTTTTTGATCAAAATACATATATTACTTGTAATTTTAGGCCAAAGAACGAATTTTTAATCAATTTTACAAGATATAACTATTTCTTTGATTTTATGACCAGAGAGACGATTTACCTCTTAGTTTTGGAAAAACAACTGTCGTCAGATCTCAGGTCTCCTTTGATCGGGTGAGGATTGGGTGGCTTGCATCGCTCGTGCCCACTCAGTCGCTTGGACACACGGGGAGAGTCCTCGGCCATTGATCTCCTCATGAGTCATCAGTTGACTTAGATCCTATGACTCCCTCTCTTCCCCCTACCTTCTATTCTGCAAAAGATCTTGTGGCGGTGCCACAATGACAAAGTCATCGGAGAGAGTGCAATCGTGCGAGAGAGGGAGAGAACAGGGACGAGAACCAACTGTTCGAGTTCGTGAGACTAGGGTGAGGTCGAGGTGATCATATATATAGGTGTGGGGGCTATATTTAAGGTTTCCAACCCTTGCCACCTTTGGGTTCTTGGTCAAGATTAGGAATTTTCTCTAGAGACTTCCACACCCCTTGAGACTTAGGTTAGGATGGTTCAGAATCCTCTCCCAAATCCAACCCAGCAAACACCTCATTTGCTAATGCACCAGATTGCAAGGAAATCGAGATCAAAGATCTCGTTTACACTGTGTAGACCTTCTCCTATTTGAACTAGGCAATGCACAGGCATTGTTGGATCTTGGATCCAATGGCTTCCATCACGCGTTCCATCTTCTAATCTTTTTGGAAATCCAATTTAAATGTGACATTTAATGAAATTCCATCACTTTAGGGTTTTTTCAATAATTCATATCTCCTAAACCATTAGGCTTTTTAATCCCAATTTTTAAGGGAAAGTTCTTGATGACATAATCTACATATGGATACAATTTGGGATCAAAAATCGAAAATAATAACTCTTTTTATTCATATGCAAGTCATGCACTAAAAAGGCATATATAATGCACTAAAACTCATATTTTTTCTTTCTTCCTTAAACCATCCTATTGTGGCCACTTATGCCTCTTTCTAGAGAATTCCATATTTTTCTTAAATAAAACATAAGTTATTTACTTTCTTCTTGCCTTTTCCCTTATTTCTTTTGTCATTTCTCCTTTTATATTTCCATTGGCTTATTAGCATAAGGAAAACACGAAATTCATAATTCAAGACAATTTTGCAAAGAAACCCAAGTTGTAAAACAATTTACACAAATTGTCAAGCAAACTCCTTTTATTAAACAATTGCATAATAATGTAACTAAAATTGGGGCTATATGTAAGGACCCTGACCCACGTTTTGGGCTAACCATGTTCGTTTTGCTTAAGCATGTTGTTTAGCTCCTTGCTCTAATCATCTTAGATGTAATTATGACATGATGGAGGTTTGTGTTCCTTGTTTGATCTTATTTCTTGATGTGTGTACTTTGTGGTGAGGTTTTGGTGCAATTTGCAATTTACCCAGAGTAGGGGTTGATGTGTAATTTTTTCACCTCTAGCGTGTTCCTTATCTCTCTTGGCATCATCTAGAGGAGAGAGGAAGTGTTAGGTGCCTTGTTTTGGCCTTGGTTGAGTGGTGGCATCCTTGGTGATGTTTTGGGCACATGTTTGAGGTGTGCTTTGCTCTTTAGAGTGTGGTCTCGGGCTTGAGAGCTTTGGTGAGACTGTGTCAATTTGTGGTTGCCTTGAGGAGGATTGATATCAATTGAGGGTGTCTTAAGGGACATCCTATCAGTTTGGTTATGCTTTGAGGATCACCATGTCGGTTTGTGAAGGATGTAAATGGGTTAGTCGACCTTAGTGACCAAGTGGACGAGACACAAGTTCTATCACCTTGTTGCATGGTGTGGCATGTGTCCTTTCTTCTTGGACATGTATCATCTAGGGTGCTAAGGTGGTGACACCTTCCCCTTGCTCTCACACTCATTGGCCATGTATATATACCCCTCTCTTCCCATGCAAGTGAACCCTTTTAGTGATCATTGCTTCCTCTCCTTGGTGTCCGACCTTGAGCTTGAAGAGCACTCTCCCTTGGAGATTAGTGGGAGAGCCAAGAGCTTGTGGTGATCTCCTTCATCTTCTTCCTTGGTAAGCCATGGTTTTCTAGCTTTCTTTCTCTTCTTCTTTCTTCTTCTCGGCCATGGACCTTGGTACCTTCTTTCCTTTCTTTTACTTTCTTGACCATGGTTATATCTTCCTTCTTGTAGGTTTTGTGGAGGTCGACCTAGGAGGATCTTCTTCTACCTTGATCTTGGGAAGTTTGGAGCTTGACCTTGGAACTTAGAGCTGGGTGGTTGATCTTGAGGCGGGTTATATAATTCTAAACCTACTTTGTTATTATCACCTTTCCAGTTGTTATCTTGTTAGTTGTTCTTAGCTTGTCATTGTTTGCATGATAGTAGCTTTTCTTGTTAGCTTTACATTCTGTTTGAGAATAGAACCTTGCGAATTTGCTGCCATAAGTTGCTCTCTTTCTTTGCCTTGGTAGTATCATCATCTTGAGGTAGAACATGACTAAACTGATATGAGTTGCTCTTTGCAAACTGACATGATGTGTTAAATCAATATGCATGCCAATCGATATGCTAGGCTGATACACTCTTGTGTAAATCGATACACCTCCTATGATGTTGGCTTGTCATGATTTCGTGATGGCTAGTGGATAAGAGTGTTGAACCTTGATGCTTTTAATTGAGCATGAAAGTCAGCATGGGTATCCCTAATCCTATACATGTGCAACCCGACACAAACTAATGCACTCTAGACCGACACATCTTGTTTAGAGGTGAGAGCTTTTCCTTTGAGATCCAACCAATGCTGCTCTAAACCCTAATGGCAGATATCATCTAGAGATCTATGTGGCTGATACCCTAAGGGATGGGTAGGCTGGTACCCTAAGGGATGGTGAAGCCAATACCCTATATGGATGGTGAGATTGATATTCTAGATGGATGGTGAGGTCGATACCCTAGATGGATGATGAGGTTGATGCCTTATGAGATGGTATAACTGATACACCTTCTCTTGTACCTCTATACCGATATCCTTTATTGTCAACTTTGGCTGACACACTCTCATGGAGGTGTTGAGCCCCATACAAATTGATGATAAATTGATATCATACCTTGTTGTGGTGGTCGATATCCTACCCTGGTGTGGTGGCCAATATCCTACCTTGGTGTGGTGGTCGATATCCTACCTTGGTGTGGTAGCCGATACCCTAACCCTAGTTGATACCTATGTGGTGTGTAGTGATGCATCTTGTAGATGCTAGGGTTACATGGTGTTATGTGATACCTTATGGTATAAGCATGTGTATGATGTTGAAACATATACCTTTTTACATGTTTCATAATAATGATAGAAATATATTTCCACACTTTCTAAATATACTTCATAACGATGAAAGAAGTGATAACCTAAGGGTGGTTAGTGACCCAACCTTGTAAACCCAAATCGGGTAAAGTGAAACCCTAATTGCTATGGTGTAAAATGTATGATGTGAATGTATAGTATGAGTATTATGAGATGATGATGCTTTGCCTTCTTGTTATTAGTTCTAACCATGTAGGTGATACTGATTGATGTACATAGCCTTGTATGAGCTATGGTGGTTATGATCTATTGGACATTGATCATTGTGATGGACTTGTGGTCCTTGTGATGGACATGTGGACCTTGTGATGGACATTTGATCCTTATGACGGACATGTGGTCCTTGTGATGGACACATGGTGAATAATAAGCATAAAGAGACATGATGTGATGAGATCACACATAATGTGATTCAATATGTTCCAGATATGAGTCCTGCCTTGTTTATGTAGATATTGTTTAAAGGTTATACATTGCAAGTTGATTGATGCTTTAAGATGTTTAAATTGATCTAATTAATCAAGTGAAATATAATAGTATAGTTTGCCATGTTCCATAGATCCATTCAGTATCAATACTTGCTGAATGGTGAAACGAGTTTAACTCGAAACACATATTGTTGAATATGCGGGGTACAAGTTGAGGTATCTCCTTGTGTCCTGAATGTATATGTATCACAGGATTGACTGTAAGTCATACCTAGAAATGTATTATAGGATTGACTGTAAGTCATACCTGTAAATGTATCACAGGAATGACTATAAGTCATACCTGGAAATGTATCACAGGATTGACTATAACTCAAATACTGAAAAATCATTGTTGTAAGTCATAGCTCAATTTTACTAGCGTTGTGACCTATACCAAGGCTGGCTAAATAAGTACAGTTGGACTAAAATGTTCCGGGAAGCAGGTGACTCATGATGTCACTGTATGTTTACTCGTACTAACTGAGGAAGGTGAGGTCGTGGATTATGACTCTTCCATTAGACCTTGTATGGCATTGACTTCGACTATATATATAGATATAGTGGTCAGTTGGATTTGGATGGTATGATTCAAATCCTTAGGGCATAATGAATACGTAATCTTTTGTTTAGGATAATTGTATAGGAACAAATACAAAAACATTGGTTGAGGCCTTGCTTGAACTTCATACAAAGTTGTTGATAGAAAATATATATGTTCTTCATATTCTTTTTTAGTTATTAAGATGTTTCATAATTTGGCAGTAATTTCCATTCCTGCTATAATCATTACCCGCTTCATCTTAGTTATGTTTATACTGCTGCTTAGTTTATCCTATCAGTGATAATAATAGAGTTGGCAGAGAGTTATATCTCTCGCTAGGACTGTGTGTCTCACTCCGTTGGTTAACAACCTTTTTAGGTGGACGAGCACGGATGGGTAGAGATCGTTCTGAGGAGGTTGAGCAACATCCAGAGGAGTAGTAGCTGATAAGGTGGGAAGTTCTGTTGGATGTCTTTTGTGGATAAAGTCCTAGAGTCATCCATGTACACTCGAGTATTCGAGAGTGTTTTGTATATGTTTTGCAAACGTGTTATCTTTATGTGCCTTTGTATATCAGATATGGTGGAATCTTGTATATATGTTCTGGAATAGTGCTTTCGTTACAGGTTGACAACATGCCTTGTGAATGCTTTGAGGTATGAAAGGACTCATGCGTAAAGGTTCTTGCTATATGGATATTTATGAAAAAGGTTTTAATTTTTAGTGTTTTTGCTAATAAAATCGTTAATCTCTTTTCTACGGTTTTGTTTGAGTAATCTCGTCTTCGCCGTGGCATGGGGCGCCAAATTATAACAAAGGTTGTTGTATGCGCTTCTATCCGTTGTTTTATATGGAGGAGTGTAGCAAGTTTCAAGATGGAGACCCGAGATACCAGAAGTTGATATTGATCATAATGTGAAGGAGTTGACTTTTCGTATGACGAGCTTGTCAGTTACTCCTACTTGGCTATCTGAAGTTTTCATCACACAACTTGATAGCCCTGAGCTCGTTGAGATGAAGTTGTTGACTGAGAAATCACCATAAGACTTTTATATTGGTGTGTGTGGTGCCATTCGCTTTCACCATAGGCTATGGATACTTGATGTTGCTGATATGAGACAGAACACCAATGACCTGGTGGTCTCCTCCATACTCTAGAGATATCGGAGTGCAAGTGGGATAAAATCACAATGGATTTTGTCACATGTTTTCTCAAGTCAAAATATGGGTGTCAAAACATGTGTATGGTGTAGTATGGGTTGTTATTGATCTCCTAACCAAGTCGGCTTACTTTTTTCCTTTTAAGAGCACTTAAAAGGTTTCTGACATGGCACAATTCTATGTGGACTGGATTGTTCATTTGCATGGAGTTCCAAGGTGATAATTTCTTATCATGATCCGAAGTTCACATCACACTTGTGGAAGTAGATATAGGAAGAGATGAGATCTGATTTATATTTCAGCACTGCATATGATCCCTAGATGGATGGTTAGTCCGAGCAGATAATACAAATCTTGGAGGATTTGCTCCGTGCATGTGTGATGGATAGGGGAGGTGTTTGGGATAGGTATCTTCCATTGATCGAGTTTGTCAAAGAAAACAGCTACCAAGCCAGTATTGGTATGCCACCTTTTGAGGCACTTTACAGTTGACCCTGTCGTTCCCCACTACACTAGGATGATGTAGGGCAGCGTACACTGATGAAGAATTGTTACAACCCCGATTTTGGGTTCATTGGGTGAAGAAATGTAATTTCTCACATAAAAGATATTTGAACAAATAAAGATATAATTTGTTTTGAATAAATGGATTTCATTTACAATAGCCTTGATGATTGTGTTGTGGGCTTTATTGGCTATTGGGCCCAATAACAAGGAAATCCAATTAATAAATGAATAATTGAGTTTTTGAGAAAAGAAAGGTGTGGAAACCCCTAGAAGGCAAAAGAACTTAATCCAAAGGTGGATTTCGTGCCACATGGGTTCCTTGGGTTCCAAGGAGTCCAAAGTTGCAAAGAAAAGCAATAAGAAAAGAAAAGGTTAATTAAGTATTTCTTTATTAAGAAAGAAATCGAAAATATTGATGAAATGTGGAAAATAAGTAAAAAGATGTATAATTGAGTAATCCTTAGTGGAATTTCGTATCCCAAGGATTCCTAATGATAAAAGGAATACTAATGAGGAAAATTAAAAGAGAAATAAAGAGAAATCCTCAAAAAGAGATATTTTAATAAGAAATAAACAAGATAATGAGAAATAATGAAGAGTAATGCATTTAGATGCATCTAGAAGGATAATGAGTATCCTTAAAAGGAATTTTGAAATCTCAAAGTTTCTTGGGGTCCAAGGATCCCCAATAAAGAGGAAAGAAAGAGAAAACACCAAAATTGCAAAATAAGAATATAATGTGATACATTATTAAGGAATTTTGTGATTTTGCTAAAAAGAAAGTATTTTCTAATAAAGGAAAATAGGATTGTGTGCTTATGGAGTAAAAGGCAAGCATAAAAGAGTCTAAGAGAAAGGATTTTCGAATTTCCTAATTAACCATGGAATATGGTTACTAAAGGAATAGGTTAGGAGTGAGAAGATTTCTTCTCCTTGAAGGAATAGGTTTCCTTTAGAGGGTGGAACTCGGTTTCTCTACGATGAACGTCATTGGACGTGGATACCCTCTCCCTATATAAGGGGTAAGGCCTAGGTCCAAGTCCGGAGAAACCCCACGCACATCTCTCTCTCTTCTTCTTGTTTCCTACACACCAAACCCTAACTAAGAGGAACAACGAGAACCTGAAGCCACGAGGTAGAAAAAGAGAGTTGCACTGGTAGTTTGATACTTCGTGGTACCAGGGAGGAGCTTTTCCACCAGGACCACACACTGAACCAGGTGCAGCAAGCGGCTGCATGACTGCAACTCCGTCCATGGGTTGCGGATCTGTGCAGCCCCAAACCAGCTGTGTTGAACGCGTTGTGGGTGGCGCCCCACGTGCGCGAGGTCGCGTCGGAGTTAGGGAAAGGTTTCTCGGCGAGGAGCACGACCAAGGGAGGAAGAACCGACCCGCGCATGGCTGCAGGTCGGCCACAAGTGGCGGAGTTTAGCAGGCCTGACACTACCACCACAACCGCGACCAGAGGGCTCCCCGCGTGCGCCGAGGCACGACAGAGCCAGGGCAAGGGTTGGCGGCAAGAATCGCACTATAGGAAGGAGGGGAGAAGCCTCCCATCGCGGCTAGGGCTACAGGACGATGCGCCCAGCAGCGTCGCACGGAGGAAGATGGAGGCCCGGGGCCTTGGACCATTGTGCCCTTCGTGGGCTGAAGAAACGACCGAACTAAAGGAGGGCAATATCGTCTTTTGATTATGTTTCCAAAACTGATCGCATAGCATGAGAATCGGACGACGTGGCGGCTTCTGGTTGGCCCAAAGTGAGTATTCTTACTAATTTCATAACTAATGATCTGTAGCTCAGATGACAAAAGTTTATACATGAATTTTGCTTAGAAAAACGAGGGGAATCCATTAAAAATATATTTGAAGCCCGATTCCTTGTGTAATTGGAAATGTAATGCAAGATATCAACTTTAATGTAGTAATGTTTAAAGAACCCTATTTTGGTATGATTAAAGTGATTAGTAGGGTTTAGTAGATGATTAAAGTTGATATTAGCATGTTAATCATAAAAAGGAACGTTAGGAAGAAAAAGGATGGACTTTGTATATAATTAGTTAATTTAGAGTTTCATATGCATGAATATACTTTAATGGGCCTTGAAACCCTAATGTTGATTAATTTGACTATCAATGGCTTTAATTGATTAATTTCATGATTAAAGTTGGAATATGCTGAATCTAAGCTATTTTGAGCAGTAAAGTTCCTAAATTGTGGATAATACCCTAAATATAGTAATTAGGGTTTTCTCATGAATAAAATGTGGAATTAATTGCAAATTGAGTTTATATGTGATTTGGATCATAATGAACTATGAATTAATGATAAATGTGAATAATGATCTTGTCGTGGATTAAAAGGATAAAAAATAGTAGCTTTAATAAAAAGAGGCTTAATGAGCTTAATTAGTGGTTAATTATGCCTTTAAACCGGAATTGATAATTAGATGTGGACATAAATAGGGTTTGTGATCAATTGTGTTAAATTAGGGTTTAAAATAATAAAAGATGAAGGGAAACCCTAATTGCAATGGAAACCCTAAAAGTGGACTAGAAACCCTAAGAAGCGAGCTAGATTTAATAGATCTTAATGACATGAGTAATAAAATGAAATTGTATAATTGTTTCAGGATCTTATTGAATGCTTGCTTGCTCGTTGTTGTTTGGATTATTCCTGCACCTGAATCTGCATGTACAGGTATGTGGTTACGCCTATGAATATCCCGAATTAGTTTCTCGAGGATTTTCGAGGTTTTATCGATGGCTTGAATTAAATTGTTGGATGTATTTAATTCATGCAAAGTATAATGTGAATATGACTATCACATAAGAGATATGCCTACTAGCTCAGATCCTAGTCCCCTCTGTAGCTTGATGATTCGACCTAGTAAATGGCTACCAATGGGGTAGGCCCATCAGGTCATTGAATGACTTAGTAAATGGCTACCAATGGGGGTAGGTCCATCAAGTCACATTGAGTTAGAGATTGGACTACATATGGGTAGTGCCATGCGACTCAACCCTAGATATTGATCTACCAGTTAGGTAGGATCATGCGGGGTCTAATAAGGATCTACCTAGAGAGAGGTAGTATCTCAGTCCGCTGCAGGGACACCACAGAGATAGGGGATAGGAAAGGATTGAGTAGTATGGTTTAAAATGTAATCTTGGTTGTTAAATGATAATTTGTTGATTACTTTGTTATTTTAGTTGCATGATTATTGTTTCCCCCACATAACAGCTTCTTGCTGACCGACATTTTGTTTGTCGGCATTTTAGGTACAAATGAAAAGAACAAATAGTAAAGTGGCATATGTAGAAATAAATGAGAAATAACGTGCACAGGAGGATTAGTTAGTTTAGCATCTTCATGGATAGAAGTTTAGAAATCCCAGTTTTTCTAAGGTAAGAAAAGTTTTATTTTATACCAGTTTTCAGTTTAGTTGGTAAAGTTTATTAATTGTTATTGATTATTTGTCGAACCTTTGATCCTGTTAATTGGATAACGGCTCTAACCTTCAGGTTTCCCTTAATTGGGGGTTACCGGGAGGCGGGGTCGTTATAAGAATGATGACTTGCAGATGATGAGTGACAAGATATGCTTGATTAAGAAAAGAATTAAGGCTTCCCAGGATCGACAAAAGATGTATGATGATAAGAAGAGACTGGGTGTGAATTTCTTAGTAGGTGACTATGTGTTTCTGAAGATAAAACCTATCTGATCGATTTCTAGATCTAAGGTGAAAGGAAAGCTAAGCCTTGTTATGTGGGACCGTTTGAAATGCTAGATAAAGTTAGAGAATGTGCTTACTGTATGGCTCTTCCTCCTAGCTATGACAAAATTCATAATGTTATCCATGTATCAATTTTGAAGAAGTATGTGAAAGACCCCTCACGTATCTTATCTGTTGAACCTATTGAGCTATGAGAATATATATCCTATGAGGAGTTACCTATGAAGATCTTAGACTCTAGAGTAAAAAAATTGAAGAATAAAGAGATTCAATTAGTAAAGATACTCTGGAAGTATCATGATCTTGAAGAGACCACTTGACAACTTAGAGATGAGATGTTGCATACTCACCCCTCACTGTTTGCTTGATATTTTGGGGATGAAGTTCTTTTAAGGGGTGATGTGATGTAACAACCTCAAATCTAGGTATCACCATATATTTCCATTTGCCTAAAAGCTCATATTCCATTCCTTTTTTAAAATGTTTAGGGTGTATTTTTGACCTTGAAATATAGAATAGTATTGGACTTTATGTCACCACCCATTTATATAAGTCATACATGAACACAACTTTAAGAAATTTCTAGATTTAAATCCTTTATGGGTGGTGCATTCATATATACCTTGGGTGTGGGTTTGTCTGATAGTAATTTCCCTATTACCCTAGAAAGAGAATGACTAAGGAAATAATATCAAGGACCAACCTTAATAATATTGAAATATGAATTATCCTTTTATTTTACAATTTAACACCCACTTGTTAGTAATAGAGGCTAACAAATTAAAAGTGTACTTTTAAGTCTAGAATCATGTTCTTTACTAGTTATCCTGCCTGCGAAATTAGAAGTCCAATGGAGGTTAAATGCACACCTTAATTGACTTGGAGTGAATTAGGTAAAGTTGGCATTTTAATTCAATTTATATTTTTTTGTCACACTGGTCTTGACTCAGTATTACCGCATACTCGTCACTAAAGTAACGTTCAACTAGGACGAAGGTTTTATCAAAAAAAACTAGGACGAAGGTCGGATAATTTGATCCAATAGACCATGGACTGGCAATCGTCTTCAACAGCCCGCGCGCATGCATTACAATGTTACAAAGATTTCCTTTTCCGATTGCACGCATGTAGAGCCTTAATTACTCGCGATTTCCCCGAAAGCCATTTTGGGAAGATAGTCTGATCGCATAGAACCCTAAATTGACCTCTGCGGTGCCCTGAGCATTGAATGCCCAAAAGTCGTTCCGATCTGTTGCGACCTTTATCTTCAAAACACCTCGTCGTGCCATCTTTTTAATTCCTTCTCCCACGAGATCACCCACAAAGGTGTGACGACCTTCCTCCCACCCAATTTCCACTGAGCGACGTCGTGTTCATGCACCGAAGTTGCCGACATCTCCAAAGGAATTGAACAGCAGTGTCGCTGTGTTCGCCCTCGGGTCAATTGAAGGCAATGGCACCATCTCTGGCCCCTAAACCTTCATTCCTCGCCTTCGATTTGTGCTAGTTTTACCCCAACTAATGGGTCGACAACGGTCACGGCCTTCAACCTCTGAGGTCCCCGTGGAGGAGAGGACCGTTGGACGCTGGTCCATGAATTTAGTCATGGTTGTGCACTGTGGGTTCGCGAGGGTGTTTTGAATGATTCGATGTTCACCTGGACTTCCTTTCTGCCCATGATTTCATTTCCGCAAATTCTGCTACCTCCCTGTGCCGGTGTCACCGCCGGTGGTGATGGCTCTGTTAGGTGTATCGTGTTCCTGGATAGGATGAGGTTACCAGCCAGGCAAGCGCCTTCAGTATTGAATCTGTGACTGGTATTTCCAGCTTGTGCTCTGAATCAGTGCAACCGCCATCTACCCCCAGTGGTCTTCTTCGTTTGCTGATCGAGACAAGTGTCATGGCTGTGAACGGGGTTCCAAGGAACCTACAGAGAGACCTCCCACCTGCGTGATTTGGCAACCCAGTCGTTTGACAACCCAGTCTGATTCTGGTCAGCTGGTCTGATTTGAGTCTGATTGCAGTCTGGTTCTGTTTGGCTACTAGACTGGATTCAGTCTGATTTTGTTTGGCAACGTAGTCAGTATCTGTTGATTCTGTCCTGCTGTTGTAGAACTGTTTTAACAAGAATAAGGTATGTGTAGTTGTGTTTCCGCTTAAGCAGAAGTTGGCCGAAGTGTATTATATACTAAATAACAAATACATAATATAATTAATGTATTTAAGTTAAATAGTAGCAAATGTGCGTAGCATGTCTGTAGCAGAACGTAATACCACATAAATTAAAAGATAATATTTTGTTGGTTCCCGGGCAAATACATACGTAACATACAAACTGAAGCGAGAGGTCTGCTCTGGACCTAGACAACGACAAAGTTACACAATCTAAGTTGGTGATCAAGCAGGCAACTTCATGCCTCGTCGTACTCGTTGGGCCAATTCATGGCCTCGTTGTACTCTTCCCACGACACAGGACAGGGTTCGTCCAACACCTGATTTGTTTCCTGTTTGCTGGCATCTTTTGGCCACTCGAACAGCAACGACAGATGGTGAATAGGAGGAAACAAGGTTCGCAACATTTGGGCCCTCATTTGGCTTGTTCCCTTGGCTTGTTCGTCTCTCTCATTTGGGCCCTCATCGCGTGGAGGCTCGCAACATGGTTTTTTGCAAACAAGGTTTTCTTCTACATATTTTTTAATCTTCGACGGAGACATCAATAGTTTTTCAAATTCTGTCTTTGCCTTTGACCGTGACCGCGATGATGACATCTATAGTTAATAAATCAAATTTTAGTATTAGCAAATATCAATAATAGAAAGATAACTGTGACAATATTGAATAAAAATAAATGCTCCAAACAAACTTAGCTACAAACAAGTAAGAACGTGATT
This sequence comes from Alisma plantago-aquatica, assembly GCA_963693085.1. NCBI lineage: Eukaryota > Viridiplantae > Streptophyta > Magnoliopsida > Alismatales > Alismataceae > Alisma > Alisma plantago-aquatica. Next base: position 518,828,177 of record OY856413.1, on the reverse strand, counting down.
TATGCATTCAATACATAAAAAAAAGGTCCAAACAAACTTAGCTGCATACAAATAAATGTTGCGAGGTAAACACAAACAACTACAAAGTTGTGGAAATATATTAGAGCTGCATTCACTCATCAGTGTTAATAGGGTATTGAGCAACACCAGGTGGGTAAATGCGACGAGTCGTCATGAAGTTGCGTTGCACGACCAATGGCGGGGGAGGCAATACATCTCCCAAAATAAAAAGATTGTCTGTTATGAACTCTCTCCTTATGTGTTGCCATCTCATCTGCAACTCAGTCAAAGATATGTGCTCCCCAGTTATGTTTCGGAAGTGACGCCATGCCTCCATCCAAGCATGTGTAGTATATACTCCATTAACACATCTCCCCAACTCATATTGGTTTCTCATCATACCTCTAAGAACCATATCAAGCTCCCTAGACCACATAAAGGAAGGCGTCCTTTGAGGCCCAGCCATATTACAGATTCTGTAAGTAATATGTTTTAGATGTAAGTGTGTATTGCATAATTAAGGGAATATAAAATGCATATTCAGTGTTAGCTAACATTTATCAACATAACGGTGAAAAAACATACACCCTCCATAAAACATACACCAACATTATGATAAATAACTAAAGCATGTTGATATCGGATGAATTCAGAAAGATGTAATGTAAAAACATCGAATGCTGGACAATGTAAATCGACACACCAAACTAAATGTAGTTCTCTGCCATTAAACGTTATGGCGTCACCGTGGGTGAAGGAATGTCTAAAAGAAGACTACATTCTTCCTCCAGACTGGCAACATAGCGTTCTACACCGTCATGCTCATACTTTTTTTGGGTGTATATATCATCGTAGTTGTGATGAATTTCAACACAGTCCTTCATGTTCATTGCCTGGCCCCACACTGACTTGCACTTGACAGTTAGTAACATAATCTCAGCTTTCAAAGAATCAATTGTTGGGGGGGAGATCGACTGCCCAACGGAAGTATCTGCACCGATCTTTTCCCTACAATGTATAATCAAATTTAATGAATGACAAAGAATGTGCAGCATACACAACGGCAACCTATTATGTATGTATTTACTAGTGCACCTCACGAGAAGGAAATATGTAATACATTTCGCCCGGCCTTTCACTCATAATGCCAAAATCATACAACCCTGCATCCTCTGTGTTAAGCCGCAAGGCTGCATCTAACCCACAATCACACCTCGGAACTCCAGATGGATCCATTGACATCTAAAACATAATTGAGGATTAGTAAAAACATTGTCGGATTCTGAACATAGATTTCAAATACAACTTTTCGAACATAAAATAGGCCTAAGTGCTTGTTCTACATCTATGATGTATTGTATCCGTCCTCGTTTGAAGAGTCGTTACTGCTCGTGATGTGAAGTAGTTGTCGAAGATATTGGCACCTCTCACGTAGAGTGGTAATACCTTGTTCAAGCCTATCGATGTATGCTCTTGTCGAACTGACAAAATCACATTGTTCAGGCCATAGCTTGCGTTCGTTGCGGGCATATGCAAGTTGTGTTAGCATAGCATCCCTAACTGCAGTAAGTGTGGCAACTGTGGGTGGTACACGCTGCGCAGGCAATCTCATCTGACATCTGTTCGAAACAAGCCCCCTACCACATGTAAAATACGGTCTGTGGGGGTTGTTGTTTTCAAAACGTCCATTAGTCGCGTCCGCTTCATCCATATACACACGTACAGTGCATTGAAGGCCGCATGTACAACAAGGCATTCCATTCTCCATTTCAAGACAACCTACCGATTCATTATGTCATGTATATTATTAGGATCCAGAAAAAAGTTTGTAAAAAACAACTAAAGCCTACAAAGTTATGTCGTGGACAATTTTTCAATTAATGTCGAAGACTATTACAGATACAATTGTAAGTCAACGGGCATCCCATAGCAAATTAGAAATGGATTCACGTAAACGCTCGCCCTCCCTTGAATCGTCCTGAGTTTTTTGTTGGAGGGAACTCAGGTCAACCCCAGCAGGGGGAACGGAAGATGTTGAAATGTCATCTGGGAGTTCGTCCATTATACTGTCGCCATCATGTTGGCGGCGTATGAAATTGTGGAGGATACAACAAGCCATTACGAGGCGACACTATGAATGTATGGGATATGTCACCCCCTTTTTAAGGTAGGCAAACCGCCGCTTCAGCACCCCAAATGCTCTTTCTACAACATTACGTAATTGTGCGTGGCGGTGGTTGAACATCTCCTTCTTGCTGGTGTAGGCATGTCTGTTTCCTCGGTACTCAAAAATATGGTAAGCTGTGTTGCGATACGGTGCAAGGAATTGCCGAGTGTTGGCATACCCTGCATCTACTAGGTAAAACTTTTCCGGCGGAACTTTAAACCCGCATGTGGTCGTCGCTGACTGTAGGACCCGTTGGTCAGCAGCCGATCCCTCCCACCCAGTTAGGACATATGTAAACTCCATGGAGAAGTCAACTACAACCAAGACATTAAGAGAGACATTCCCTTTTCTGTCTCGGTAGCGATTTTGCTTGTCTCGTTTAACTAAGACGGGGATGTGTGTTCCGTCAATTGCCCTGATGGCATTCTATAACACCAAAATAGGTTGTCAACATACAAAATATTTCCAAATGATTAAAGATTGTAGGGGCTAACTATTACCTTGAAGTAAGGGTAGAACCTTGGGGTCTCCCATATACGAGAATGTGTTGTCGTGCATGTCGCTGCAGTTTGCATGACAATGTACTCATTGGACAACGAACACACAGCGTCCAAGACTTCGTTGAACTTCCTACTTATGGTCTCACCAGAGTGAATGTAGTCCTCAGCCAAAGCACGATTTGTATGTCCATGGCCAACCATTTGTAGGAAGTAGCACACAGCCTCAACCGAACTGACGCCTCTAGTGCTTCGTAACAAGGCCCGACTCTCAAGCTTGTCCACAAGGGCCAATATAGAATGTGGTCTCATTCGATATAGGTCATAAGCCCTTTGTTCATGACCGTTTAAAATTTCTAAGACCTTCTGGTGGCCACTCCTAATGCTAACTGACCTAGGTATTGTAGGTGGTATGTCGGAAATGTCGTCAATGATGGAGTTTGCTATGGACTCAGCTATTGTATCAGTAATGTTATTAGTTGGACCAGACAATGTATGTAGAATGTGCGTGAGGAGGTCAGATGTTTCAGTTTGGTCAATGGTTGACATTATGCCTACAAGTGGAAGCATAGCAACGTTGTCATGGCAAGGACAAGGAAAATAACTAGGCTACAATCATATGTAACTGTGGATACATAAAATAATGGCTTCCAGGATACAAAGCGAATTAGATTGATCGCAAAATAAAACCATGGCAGTGAAATAAATTATTACAACAGTTAATCAATAATGTCTGGACGGGAATAAAAATATTACAACAATTCAGCAAATAAGATTAAGCCCAACAAAAATGTTTGGATGGGAAATAGATTATTACAACAACGAAAGAACTTTCTACTGATTTGATGAGTTAAATGTCTGGTTGTTAATGTTTGGTGATCCAGAAGGGCCAACATCATTGGACGAAGGAAAAAATGGACGGTGAGATGACGCAAAGTTTGGTGATCCGGAAGGGCCAACATCATTGGACGAAGGAAAAAATGGACGGTGAGATGACGCAAATGACGATGGAATACTTGGTCTGTTGCTGAAGTTGGGTGTTGGGGATTGCGGGAAAAATGCATGGTGAGATGGCATAAACAAGGATGGCATTGAAGGTGTTGCTGTTGCATTGGCAGCTTGGAACGAGGATGGCATTGAAGGTGTTGCTGTTGCATTGGCAGCTTGGGACCTTTCCCAAAGGTCTTGCAACCATATGGTTATCTTTTGAGGTGTGTCTATAAGGCTGAGGTAGATGGTGCGGTTTGTTGAGTCCTTGATGGCGTTCACAAGTGTTGTAAACACAAGAGTGGGGGCATCTGGGTAAGTGTCCTGGAAATGTTGTAAGATGGTTGTAAATTCTTTCTTTTCAAAGGCTCTAGTTGCCACACCACTGCCTAACTCGTGAACCTTTGCATAAACCTGTGTGAATTCAGATAACACTTCATTTGATAACCCACATCGGTCTTGTGACATTGATGGCCGCTTCTTCCGCCTAACGACAGGAGGCCTCCTGCCAACACTCGGTGTATCTGTTCCGCCTCCCCCGGTTTCTCCCTCACTTTGCATCCCAAATGCGCCCATATTAGGTTCCCCAGATTGGCTTCCAGTGTTCATGGGTGTGTCTGGGCCATCTAAGTCGACAGTGATATCATCCTCGGAGGCAACGTCAGAAGGGATATGTGTGTCCGTTGAAGACATTGCATGATGTCCTCTAGCAATGTTCCTCCCCGCCATCATCTCGATGTCATAGTAGTGGGGAAACGGCTTGTTAAGCAACCTAGCAAGGTCCTTGTTTGCCTAAGTATAAAAAACATTTATTATGAAATTAAAGTGTAAATAGATGACATTATTTTTTTAATTAAGGGACTGGTTATTGGATATACCGCAAGGCTCTCCCTCCATTCAGGGCTGTCGGGCAGCGTTGGCTTATGCCTTGTGTCATCCCATCCAACGCCGCTCTTATTCGTCACAAGCTTCAAAGCGGCATAGTCCCTCCTCAAGTTCTTCCACCGAGTTTTCAGCTGGTCTATATTGCAGGTCGTCTTCCCCATCCTATTTTGCATTTCCACAGTTGCCTCCCTCCAAGCCTCCCTAGTGAAATGACCATCGACACACCTGCCTAGGTCATATTGTCTGCGCAATGCAGATACTAGAGCGGCATCAGAATCTCTTGCCCAAACAATACAAAACTTGGGGTCAGCGGAAGACATACCCTCGTAGGTGCTGCAATATATTATGATACACAAATCGTTATATCGTTTATCTTTTCAGATAAAGTATTTACTTAGATAGTGTCGTCTAAGCTGTAATGACACTATGAAATTACCTTTTTCATCAGTTGCATATATTTTCTGTATATTAGTTCCAATAAAATAAAAAAGGATCTCAAGCCGTGTTATATAAATTTTAGGTGAAACATCCATAAAAATAATTCAAAAATTTTCAGTAACAAAAATTTTCAGTAACAAATGTAAACCTTTTTTACCTATAGTATAATTATACAATCAGTATGATGAAGAAAAATGTTTTATGTAAATCTAAAATTCCACAAAAATCAATGTGTAATGAAGTCACCAATCATAGCATTCAAAGTAACAACTATACTGAAGTCACAAAAATCAATGTTTTTAGTTTCCAACATACATGAATTATAAAATTCATGGTATACGAGTGCAGTGATAACTATACTGCCAAAACATCCATAGGCACACAAGTGTAGAGCATTGGTAAATATATAATATCTGCAAAAGAGGCAATTTAGAAGACAGAGAAGAGAACCAACTATAATATCTAGCAAGAGTGGTGACAAGTAAGATGATCATATATGCATGAAATGGGCAAAGTGGGGGAATATAAAAAGAGTCCAAAGAGATGAGGCACAGAAAGGCATAGGAGAATAGTCCTATCTAGGTTTTTATAACATGTGAAAAGTAGCACTAGTAACTCCTATAGTAACTCCTATCCAATCAATTATTTATTTCAGACAAAAAAAATTGCATCAGTCAATCGATCAGGTGCATTTGGAAAAGCAGTTTCTACAAACTGAAGCCTCACAGTGTAATTCCTAGAAAAAACTTCCCCCAAAAATCAATGTGTAATGAAGTCACCAATCATAGCATTCAAAGTAACAAAAATTAAATTTTTTTCTTATCATAGAACAGGATGTTTTCTTATCATAATGCAAAACCATAATGTGAATCGTCTGTTTCCTGTCCAATCAACATCCGCATATCTAGAAACTGATATGTCCTCTTTTGAGCTAAAAAAAGGGGCTATGATTTACCGAGAACATGACCGAGTCAAATTTTTATTTCATTCATTCAAATGTACTATGTCCAAGTTTTGTACATCCATAATTGGTTAAAAAAAATTCACTTTAATGATCATTATCTTTTTCCTGCTAATTAAGAATTGAGCAACATAATGAATATCTTATACTAAAAAAGTATTACAAAAATCATTGTAGTATGTTGAACCACTATCACATTAAGTGTGTAATATTGCTTTTTTAGTTTCCAACATACAAGAATTTCAAAATTCATGGTATACTGCCAAATATAGGATTATAGACCATGTATGTTGTGTTTCCAAATATAGGATTATAGACCATGTATGAACTTTTTAAGCCATCTTTCCTATTTAATAGTTATTGACGCAATCTTTCTGTTGTGGGGAATACAGATAGATAAATAATTAACAACAAAAGTGCTCAATCTAAACATTATTTAGGGAAAGAGGAAGTGAACCTAGTAGTGAATTAGATGATTTTACACCGACTTCTCAATTTGTCTCAGAGTGGAAATGATGGACTCAATTTCAAAGTATAAAATATAATATCTGATCCTAAATTCAGACCCAGTGTCAAGCTATCATAGTATTGGTTATAATGTTTTTTTGTAGGCATATTTCTAGAAATGATTTGCACGTCGCATCACTATGAATGTCTATATACAACTTTTGCATAGAAGAAACATCAATTTATGCTAAGTTGGTTTGTTGGACTCTACAATAATTGAAAATAGTATTGCCATATATGCAACATTTTATCTCTTTTTGTTATGTTTCCCCTCTTATCACACAAAGCAGATATTTATCAATGAAAATTGTAGATATTGGAAAGACAAAGAGTATATAATCATGTAGATAGGAAATGAACTCCTCATAGTTGTGAAAAGGGAAAAATAAAATCTCTAATTAATTATTATCAATGACTATGCTTTTTTTTCTAGACAAATAAATGTAAAAAAGATAAAATATTAGTTATAGTTAAAAAAGACCAGTGATTGTAACTAAACTTACTCTATACAACAAAATTGATTATGTAACACAATCATTGCTACATTGCACATGTCGGTATAAAATTGTTCTATTTTAGCTGTTGAAACAAAGGAAGTTGGGTCACTAAAAAATATTACTAGCTATAATAATAAAATAGGTCGACAAAATGATGTGTAATTGCACATGTATGTACAACAGCAACACTGATAAATTGCACATGTATGTATAAAACAGTTCTATTTCAGTGTAATGTACATCTTCAGTGCATGGAAAGTCAACAACAAGCCATGATAGGATAATCCAAGCATATTTGTTTGATGCTTTCAAGCAAAATAAATATTATGATATCATTTCAATGTTATAAATCATGACACATGCTAGGTATTATCATAGATTAAATCAGTAGATTAAATTGTTTCCCCTTATTACAACAATGAAGACCTGTAATACATTTCAATGTTATATAATGATATAATGATATCATTTCAATGTTATACAGTTCCTGTATTACAACAATGAAGACCTGTAATACAGTTCAAGCAACAGAAATATAATGATATCATTTCAATGTTATAAATCATGACCTGTAATACAAGTAGTGTATAAATAAAGGTAGTTATTAGTACTCAATTTAGCTGTAGTTCTATTTTAGCTGTTGAAACATAGGAAGTTGGGTCACTGGAAACTATTACTACCTATAATAATCAAATAGGTCAACAAAATGATGCTTAAACTGAGGAATTGCCTAATGTTGTATCATATTAATAGATTGAGTAATTCATGTAATTTAGTAAAATGTCATTCTGAACCACAACATTGTATCTACATAAGAAACTTCCTACTTTCACAAACTTATCTATGCAAGAAAATCATTTCAATGTTATAAATCATGACACATGGTAGGTATACCAAGAATACTACAAGTAATGTATAAATAAAGGTAGTTATTAGTACTCATTTTCGACCTATACTACTGCAATACTAATCAGTACATTAAATTGATTAAACTTTTGACTGAGCTAGTTATTATGATAGATAAAATCAGTAGATTAAATTGTTCCCCCTTATTACAACAATGAAAAAGTTGTTCTATTTCAGTGTAATCTACAGGTTCAGTGCATGGAAACTCAACAAGAACCCATGACATGACAATCCAAACATAATTGTTTGATGAGTTTCAAAAATAAGAAATATTATCATAGCATTTACAAGTTAAATTAATGTGCACGTAGAAAGAGTACGATTATAAAGTAATATCACAAATGTAAAGAGATTTGAACTGCAACAAGTTGTTGAAACATACTGGGTTGGGTCACTAAAAACTACTATGGTGATCAAATAGAAATAAAAAATAGACTGGGTTGCCTTTCAAATACAAATCAAATGTCAGAAATATATTATGGTAATTCAGCCATTGTGTAGAATCCAAAACAATAATCATTTTATTTTATAGATTATCTCTTCATAGTCAAAACTGATTCCATTTTTACATACCTAGGTATTCTATAACAGAAACACTACTAAATCGAAACCGATTCCATTTATAATTATTGTTTATCATTTTATTATTCCATAGATGCACATAATCAGTTAGTACAGTTATTTTTTCGACAATAATATCAACCAAAAAGGGAGAGAAAGAAGGAACTTTGGGGTAGATATCAACGAAAAAGGTTGTATTATAGCAATACAAACATATTTGTTATATGAGTTGAAACAGAGGAAGTTGGGTCAAGAAAATCATTTATTTTACAGACCTAGGTATTCTATACAGAAACACTAGTTTTTATAGACCTAGAAAATTTGATATCCAAGGCCTAACTCCTGAATCCATTTCTTAGCTTCATGATAAGAAGATGGGAATGTGACCAAATGTGGAAAGGCATCCAATAGAAGTTTCAATAGTTGACTAAAGATGTGTTTTTCCAGTGAAGCATACATTTTAAATTAAATAGTCGTAGAAGAAATGACAGTGTTGACAATTTCTTACAACCAGGGTAAAGCTCATTATTAGAAAGAAGGAACTTTGGGGTAGATATCAACCAAAAAGGTTGTATTATTCCCTGGCCGTATTCAAACACAACGATTAACAATAATACTACAGATTCTGACTGTCATACACAACGATTAACAATAATACTACAGAGATGGATATATTGTGGAAAAAGCATAACAACGACAAACATTGCTTAAACTATGCCATCGACTGATAAAATGTGACTGTCATACACAATGATAACTTGTTTGGAACCAATGTCGGGTGAATAAATACACAAATTAATGAGCAATCCACCTCAGAAATGTCTGCCCTAATCGACATCACAAACAAAGCGTCGGCTACCCTATTTTGTAACCAACCTTAGCAGCAAGGGGCGAGAAAGATGAAGCACTGCGGAATCCTGGCTGTGTGTAGCGCCGCCGGAGCACCAGGGAGGAGAACCGCTGGATTTCAGCCACGGACGACCAGCTTCCGCGAACAGCTACTCCAACAGGCGTAAGTGGAAGTGAATAACCTCGCAGCACAAGGCGAATATGAAGGCAGACGGACGCTTTGGCTTGGAGCTAGGGTTTCTCCTTCTCCTTTGCATCGACAAGATGGGACAATGTCATATTGAGATAGTCGAAGACCAGGGCAGGGTATGGGTTACCTTGCTTTTGAGGGATGTAGCCGCCCCAGTAGACTGGCGGTTGCAGACGGCTGAATAAATTCTCCACGCGGGCGCTTCGCCTGACGATGACCTATGGCCTCCATCCGCGACTTCGTCGAGGTCGTAGACATCTCTTTTACTTCTCTCACACACGGACCAACAATATTGCCCGCAGAGAACAGATGTGAAGCGTCGGGAGGCAGACCGCCGAGAGGGAGAAGGCTAGGGCGAGAAGGAGGGGCGAGAGGGAGGGGGTGCGAGGGATCGGGGTCGGGGGGTTGTAAACCGGACTGAGATTCGCGATCCTGTCTCGACCGGGACTGGGATTATGCAGATTATGGGATTTCGTTATCCCAAAATGGGGATCGAACTGGGTTGGCTTCCAAACACCTTTTTCGACCAAACCGGACCGGCTCAGGCCCTCGTGGCGCTAAAAGGGCGCTAATCCAAGCCCAGCCCGTTCCCAAACAGGGGCTTGGGGTTACTCCTGCAGTGAGCGCGAGGTAGAAACAGACTTCCTTGTCGTTGAAATTGTAATGGGGACATTTGGTTTGATGTACTCATCTGGATTATAGAGAATCTAGTACTTTGGTCATCCAGGTTTTAGGAGCTCTTGGTTTTATCAAATGTTGTAAAGTAATAATATATATTTGGTTGTGCTGCATATTCACGGACTGAATGACCAAGGACGACCAGAAATAAACTCACAGAAGCATACATAGATGAATCGTAGGCAGTTTTAAGAGTTCTTTGGGTGATAAATCTGTCGGTTACCTTTCCATCAGGATACAGCCAGCCAAAAGGCGTGATCGGGTAAACACCTGGACGGCAGCGGCCGCCACTTTTGAGATGTAAACAAGAATCCATCACTTCGTATGTGGTCAAAAAATGCAGGATTCCATACTTTTCTAACTCCAACTAAATAGACCTAATATTTCTATTACTGGAGTAAAGAATACGATCCAATCCGTCCAGATCCAATAAACCAAACGTGCCCAATGTTCGCCCGACCGTAATTCAGTTTGGGAGACTAGAGAATGATAGTCACTATTTTTCTTTGAGTCATTCAATTAATCATCCCATATATTTAGCCTGATTTAGTAAATCAATACCTAAGGGTCAGAGAAATGTAAATGTGTGTGTGGGTGTTTTCAAAACCAGAAGATTTTTCAGATATTTAGTATAGGCTTCTGGACCCAATCCTAAATTTGAAGGGAAATGTTTAGTGAATTAAGTATTTTATGAAGAACAATATCAACTTTAAGTACCAATTTATGCATAGGTGGTGTTAGTCCTTGTGCAGACTTAGAAATCCTATTACTTAACTTGGACATGACTTGAGGTATGTATTCCTCCCTATTTTTAATTGTGCATTTATATGACTAAATTATACCCATGATCAGGCTAACCTTGAAATACTTACTCTTTTTCTCCACTAATTTGAAATATCATATTCTCTCAGTTGACCATTATTGTTACTCTTTTGAAATTGTTGTTATCATGTTAAATTGGGTCAATGTCTCCACCTTCTATTGTGCTTGTATTATGACACATATGTCTGATGAATAATGAATCTTGTCACGCTATATTATGCATGGTAGATAATTTGACTAGATAACTATTGTAGACGCTTATGCATAACCATTAGGATCCACTACTTCTACCCAGGGTGTGCTACTTCTACCCTTATATATACAAATGTGTGCTTATTTTACCTATGGGTGTGCTATTTCTACCCAAATATATATATAGGCCAATGACTCAGTGGTGTCTTGGCCCTACTATAGTTGATTTAGTCCAACATATCTACATACAAATAAATTTTTTAATGTGATGATTGATTGTGGCAAGGTTCACTATTTATTGGTCTACTTATACTGCATCATTCTCTTAAAAACTTTTCCTTTGATAATTCTCATTGAAACTTACCTAGATTTAATGGTCTCTTTTTTATGGGAACATTTTACCTTACTTGTGAAATAAATAATGCCCTAGTTAATCCTCTTATGTACAAACTCAATGTTACTGACTCATACTTCTCTATTTCCCATCTTGGGTGATGTTCCCCACCACCTAGGTACAAATCAACTTGTAGACATCCCTGGTAAGGGACATGAGCTAGTGGGCCCAGGTTTTCATAATAACGTGCCACAGTAGTTATGTCTTCTGAGATGGCTAGGTTACCCACTACAGTAGACCCATTTAGTTATAGCTCTCTTTATTTTCCTAGCTGACACGAGATCTGTTATTGAGACTAATTTTTGATATATAATAATTTATTTACTCCCGCTACTATACTTTTATTTGCTCATGATGAACCATCTATTTGAGAATAATTAGGCACCCCAATTATCAATTTGTATTGAGTGAATTTATGGGTTGTACTTGTTTATTTTCAAATTAATAGTAGGGAGTGGTCCCTACGGTATCCACTCCTTATACTGAGATTCGGTGTGCCATTGAATATCATATGTTTTTCTTTGGGTCTATAAGTTCTTTTAGAATTATTGCACATAGAACCTTGAATATATGTGCATTCACTTGTGCTCCCGAATATCCCTCATAAGTCTTCCCTCATCAAGTAGTGTCCATTGTTGGTATATATGATATCCTCTCATAGTAGTTTATCATATAGGATAACTGTGAGGATATGGATGTCCTTAAAAGATATTTCGGACACATATGACATGTACATCCCCTTCATTTTGCACGAGAGAGGTGAAGGGAAACAAATTCCCATTGGATTCTTGCATTAAAGCTTCAAAGATCCATGGGTTGGTTTTCTTTTAGGTGCATCATTTAAGAAATTTGCATTTCTTCTCCGTCTTCATCTAACAAGTCAGCTCCTGTAGTTTTCTTGTTTATTTTGGCTATGTTTTATGCTATTGACTCTTCTTCTTTGATGAATTGTAGGTACTCACTGCATATGTCAATTAGCTAGGATGGTTTCAAGGTTAAATATATCTTACAACTTCCCCGTCACCTATTCTGTAGTTTCTTCTACTTTGCCTCATAGTTGGTTATCAGATTTTTCCCTTCTTATAAGTCTTGTCTGTGATATATCCTTTGTTGGGTTTTACTCTGTTCTCTATGGTTTCACCAGTTAGTTGTATAGGATAGTCTTTCCAGACTTGTAGAGGGGAGGCTTATGGTGGTGTTATTGGAGTTCCTTCGTTAGTTTTTCACTAAATCAAAAGTCTCATCAATGATCAATGATCAATGATAAATTCAAGTCAATGTTGAGTGGAAGGGGTGGCCTCTTTTCTCAATGAGACTTTTTGACTTTGTTCATCAGAAGAGGAGAATAATGATGATGAGGAAGGTCTTGACAAAAAAATGATTAAAATAGTAGATCCATGAACCTTAGTCTTTTTCTTTCATGTTTCTCTTTCCTATGCTTCATTTCTTATTCCTTCTCCTTCTTCATATTATCATGCTCCTTCTATAGCTCTTCCAATTTTACTACCACGCCTCCCAAGGGGTGTCCATCATTTACCGTGTGCATGTTGCGAGTTGGTCAAGGTACTGGAGGGAATTTAGTGGTTGGATCCTTGTCACTGTTCCTTCAACCTGTGTTGTTAGTTACTATACGCTAGACAATAAAGAAGACTAAAAAATGTGCTCATACCTGATAGCATATTTGGCCCCCATATTAGGCATATATTGGGGGCTTGATGGTGAATTTGGATTGTCCATAGAGTCTCTCTTCTTTAGAGAGTCAGTTTGTGGTTTATTTTAGAGTGGTTGCTTCATTCTTTCTTTGGAGGTCCCCATCTTTTGTATTGATGGCGTTGCAACCTTATTTTATTGTTCGTGTCATTTTTCTTATGTAGGCTTGATGGTTTCCAACACTTGGACCTTATTAACATCCTCTAGTTCTGATTCCTTTCTCTTATTAGTCGATGCCCCTTAGGTTGTTGTGGGACGCTACTTAACACTTGGGGTTGCCTTGGTTTTTCGCTCCATGTCAGCATGATCTTGAGTTTTTTCCCTTAAGATGGAATTGGAATTTGTTCAACTGTATCATCTCCCTCTGATACCATTTTGTAAAGAGTCATATCGGAGAGGGGATCCACTCTTTACTAAATTAAGAGATGAAACCATCCTATTCCAAATGTGAAGAAAAGAAGGACTATTATTATTTCCCAAATGGTATACATATATCATAAAGCACTATAGTTAATATAAAGTAGATACAAAACTACTTTAAAGTTACATTATGATTAATCTATAATTGTTCCTCGCCATAAAAGTTGGTACAGAAAAGTAAAAAGGTATACATTGAATAACATGAAGGCCAATTCCATAGGGTAACTTGACCATTCCAAGCTATTCTTAAGACCTCACCATGTGTATTGTCATCTAGAGTCCTTGCCCTCTAATGTATGTACACCTGGGTGGAAGGGAGCCACACTAAAAAATAGGAAATAAAGACATGTATCATAAAAACTGAGGATGTGCATATAAACAACATTTGGGCATTATATTGGTTATGAGTATAAAAAGGGTGTTCATGTGCAAAGAGAGTGATAAAAACATATAGGTACATGTTAAAAGTAATAATCAAAAGAATGATGCATTATGGAGTAATAGAGACCATAGAGTGTCTTATCACGAATAAAATTATTGCATGCATATATGAGATGTACGAAATATTTAATATAGGGTCATAACACCTTTGAATTATGGGCTAAATAAAAGTAAGGATGGAAATGCACACCTCAAGAAGAATTCACACATCCTAATATATAAATGGTCATGCCCATGAACCACTACTCTAGATAAATAGTCTAACGTCCATCTTGTTTAAATTGAGAAGCAAGACAAACAATCCAGTCATATTTCAATTTCCAAGTAGCAACATAAGTGGGGTCATAGTCCCTATGTTCAATGAAATCAAGTAAACAATCTATAAATCTAGGAACTTCCAAATAAAATAATTAGAACAACCAAATAAAGGATAATTGTCTCATTTTAGGATATTAGAATTATAATCAATTAAATGTCAAAACATATATAGGGATATGGATATACCTGGTTTTCACGAGTAACCCTAGATCTAGCGATGATATTCATAAATTTTCCTTCTCAACCTAAAAGTGTTTTATACTCATGTTAGTACACAATTACCAATTAAAAATTGAAAGTATACATAAATCTAGTTTTGGTTGTCAATTGTCGAGTTAGGTTATAAACCTATAATGCAACCAAATATGAAGGGAGGATATTGTTATAAGCACAAAGTAAGCCAACTGATTTATAAGAGGTTCCTAATATAGACTAAATCATAACTGGTTGAACTTGTAACCATTGGTCTGACTGATTACTAGAAACATGTACATATATGTATTGTACTCATGTATGTGAATGGGTAATTGATAGAACAATGATCGAATATATATAACTAGTTGGAAAATTTAAAAGTTTTGAGAATAAAAGATCATAGTAATGAGCTTAACCAAGTATCTTAGAAGAGAGGAGTCATTTAGCAGTAGGTGTCCATATGTTAACTAGTAAGCATGTTATATTAATCAAGAAACTAGTTAATGCAAAACATGTTGGGGTTCTTCTCTAATATCATGACAAAAAGTAAACTAGCACATAGTGGAGTGAAGAATACGAGTAAGAAGTGAGGGAGGAAGGATGCATAGAAAGTTTTACCAGCTCTGAACCACAATAATAGGTAGAGAGAGATCCACCACAAGCTATTGTTTTCTGATTCCATTTTCATAGCAGTAGGTTGTGATCACATAAAGAAGACACCTGTCATTGGGATGAAGAAGATGGGAGTCGATCATCATCTCAATCCAATGTTGGAAGTGGCCCTAGTTGGTGAGGGAGGGGACTAAGTTCTAGTTGAGTTATTTTGTGTTACCAGTTGGTTGTCATTGTCCTAGATCACAGCAAGGTGGATAGAAGAAGAAGGCTTGGAGGAGTATGGTAATGTGGCATAGGTTCACAAGGTGATGAGGGGATAAGGTTGAATGGTGGTTGGCATCCAGTAGATCCATCATCAACTAACAAAACTAGAAGCAACAACTCCTTATTGTTATGGTTGTTGGCGTAAGGAGGGAGTGTGGCGACACATCCCGCTATCACACAGATAGCGAGGTGCCACGCGAAAATGTGCGGAAAACACCATAAACCACTAATTACCAAAAACACGGGTTAATTAAAACTGATTTCAGAAAGCAAATAAACTAAGAAACTATTACATTTAGATCCTCATCCTGCAAGAAAACATGTTATATAAACATTTACAATTCTAGATACGTGTCCACAGCTTAACAGATCAGTTGTCTTGTCATCACATGAGTTCATCACCTGTTTATACATACATAACGGCCAACAACAGGACATACAAAGCTTCATCATCTATACATCGAAAAACAACGTCAAAATGCCTCCAAGGACCAGAGAGTACAGGGATGACTCTAAGACTCTACTACAAAATAACCAAAACAGCAGCATGTCCATCTCTTGCCTCTACTGCTCGTCTTGCTTCTCGGCCGCAACCCCGCGACCACCACCACGTCTAGCTTGAACACCTAAAAAGGTTGTAAACCAGCAGGGTGAGACACACAGTTCCAGCGAGAAATATAACTCCCTGCCGAAACCATATAACCTTAAAAGGATTAAAGCAACAACAGCAGATAACTGGTAAAGCGTAGAATAAGAGCAGTCTATAGAGCAAGGTTATTACTACCATCGAGCTTACCAAGGTGTACCAAAGGCATATAACCAAGCTTTTCTTTATGGAACATGATTGACAAGATAAGATTTATAAGATCTTACCACATAACATAAGAGGCGTATAAGTAACTGCGAGTATAACAAGATCAACTACACAAGCAAGGCCTCATTCAATGTTCCGTGTTTTGCCTTACGCAATAAATACTAGTCGGCTAGATTACGTATTATTATGCCCTGAGGAAGTGAGTCGTACCGCTCAAATCCAACTGACGTCTGCGAAACCCGGAGCCGGTGCCATACAAGGTCAATGGAAGAGCCGGACTCCATGACCTCCCACCTTGGGGTCAGTGCATGAGAACCAAAGCAGGACCGTAGTCTCATTCTTAAGTGGCCTCAGCCATAGGGTTAGCTCCATAGGCTACCCTCTCTCTAGCCCGCCTCGGTACAAGTCTCGACGCTAGTATATCTGAGCCACGGGCCAGTTCACTGTGCTCCCTGAGCCATGAACGCATTCATGCTCTATCACACTGAGCCATGGGCCTGTTCACCATGCTCTATACATATCTCGAGTCTGCAACTGCAGCCGCACTCGAATCCTCTCTATTTTAGGCTAGGAGAAACCTCGCATATTCAACAATATGCGCTCTGGGTTAACCCACAGAAGAACCCATTTCACCATCACCAGCTACTGACGATGATGGATCTATGGCCAGGGCAAACTACATGATATGTTCCACTGTGATTAGTTAGTATATTTTAAGTGGATTATTGAGGCAACCAGGTGGTATCACATACATATCATAAAGCTACATTATTATTACCATCATCACAAGAAACCACTGCCTCATAAGGCATTCTCGTCACTTGGGATAACAATCCCAGATCATCATCAGAGGATAACACCTCAGCTTAGGCACTTTAGCCAAACTCAGGTCCTCAGACCAAAACACATCATGCATGTTATCTCATCATCAAGAGTGACCATCAAAGCAGTATTACTCAAACATATATACCTCATATCCCTTTACCTGGCTATGCATCTGTATGAAACGCCTGCATGGTTAGTATACACAATCATCATGGATTAACAGAAGGATCATATTATCAAACATAAGGCAACATTGATGATTATATGCTTTATCATTCATGCCTCAATCTGTGACCATAGACATAGGTCATATCATCATGTGACGCAGCTCATATACTTCCAAGCTTATCGTTTACTCCTCATTATATATATACATGATTCAAGATGATCATATACACATGTAGTATCATGTCATTAGACTTTCAGATATGTCATGCTTACATATGTGTGTTCTACTATATCAACCACCTCACTACTATCAAACATGTCAAGGGTTTATAAGCCATAACCCATATCTCTTAACAACAAGGAAGTAAACATATGATAAAGAAATGTCATATGGGTTTCCGGGTGGAACAGGACCCTCACTAGAAGTACCCACTACCCTCACAAAAAGTGTGATGGGAAGGGCACCCTCACTAGAGATGGTATCGGGCAGGGTGCTTCCCTCATATCGCCCAAGCGTTCCAGCCATATATCAGCCAAGCACTTAGCAAGGTATCGGGCTACCATCTCAAGGTGTATCATGCAACCCTAGGTGTCGTGCATCCATGTGTCGTGCACCCATGTGTCGTGCACCCATGTGTCATGCAACCAGGGTTAGGGTTACCATAGGTCACCATGTCGGGCATCACCACCAAACCATGACGCCCACTAGAGGTGAAGGTACCTATCGGCAGCCAACCCACTCACACGCCCAAAGCCTTCACTACCAACACATAGCTCCCAACACAACATAGGTATCGTCCAACACTAAGGTAGCTCCTTGAGTTCTAAAACGTCCAAGGTGTATCAGGCACCAAGCCAAAACCTTAGATAGGTGTATCGGGTAGGGCACTCAAAAAGACATAACGCCCGACAAACCAGGGGTATCGCCCAACCAAACTAGCCTCAACCTATCGGTCAACACACAAGGAAAAGACCAAGGCATAAATCACAACACAACCTAAACATGTCAACCATAACTCTGGTCCAAAGAAGGGTATCGGGCAGCACCATCCCTAAGCCATATCGTGCAAGATACAACTCAACAAGGTCATCATCAACCTCAAGCATAAGGGCACCAAACCCTAAATTGATCAAGGAGATCGGCTCACCTCTCAACAACCAAGAGAGTAGGGTCTTGCACAACCTCTTATCACAATTTGGGCAGCCACTAGTATCAACCATAACATGGTTCTACATCTACCAAAAAGCTCACCTCTCGAAATCATGGTGAGAGAAGGGTGTTGCTCAAGCAACTAGAACACAAGCTCACCTCTCAACTTAAACGAGAGAGGGACATTGCTCATATCACTAGGGCTCAAGCTCACTTCTCTAGACCAAAGAGGGAGAGGGGTGTTGCTCAACAAAGAAACCCTAAGACATAGTTCAGCCAACTAGGATGCAAAGGTACAAGGCCTCAACCATATCAACAAGATCACCATAACCAAAAGATTAAAGGTGCAACAAGCAAGGAACTTATCTTAGAACATACATGGTCGATTATGATCATATGAAACATACAAGAGAGTAGAAGAAGGGAGTATAGTTAGGGTTAGGAGTTATGTAACCCGCCCTAAGCAAGCTCCAAGCTCCTAGCACCAAGCTTAAGCACCACCACAAGAAGAAGAGCAAGGCACTCTAGGGTTCGACCACCACTAGAGGAAGAAGAAGACTCCAAGGAGAAGGATCGGCCACCAAGCTTGCAAAGGAAGAGGTTTCGTGCACCAAGGGAGAGGGGAAACTAAGGAACTAAAGGGATCCTTAGCAAGAGAAAGGGAAGGCATATATAGGAGAGGATGGAGAAGAAACCAAGGTAAGACAAGGCAAGGTGTCGCCCACCTAGGGACACTTGTCCAAGGGAAATGGCACCATTCTAACTTGCCTTAAACACATGTCCAAGGCCATTGCCACATGCAAGCATCAAGCACCAAGTTTCCACTAGGGGTGACACAAATGAGGTCAAAGGGTCAAAGGGGTCCATGGGCGACACACCTCCACTCCACCATGCCCGACATCACTCCCTGGGCGACACACCTAGGCCGACACAACCATGTCTGACACACCCATGGCCGACACAAGGTCAAGAAAAGCAAGGGCAAGGTTCAAGCAAAGCATCTCTAGGCCCAACAAGCTCATCCAAGCCCAAAGCAACTCAAGCAACGAGCCCAACCCTTACTCTCAACACTAGAGGAAGCAAGGAGAGAGAGGAACACCTCATAAGGTTATAAACTTGCCCACAAACCCTAGACTTGGGTTAATTGCAAGTAGCACCTCCAACACAAACAAACCCTAATCACCCTCAAAGGTGATTAGCAAGCAACTAAACATCAGGGTTAAGCAAAGCAAACAGGATAAGCCCTAAATGGAGGTCAGGGTCCTTACAAGTTATAACCCTCTACAAAGGGATTTCGTCCTCAAAATACAAAGAGAAAAGTGAGGGGTACTTCCTCCTTGTCTCTTCCTCAAGCTCCCACGTGGCTTCCTCAACGCCACGATGATGCCAAAGAACCTTTACCAGAACCAGGCCCTTCCTCTTCAGCTTCTTTACTCTTCTGTCAAGGATCCTCATAGGACCTTCCTCGTAGGTCACGTCTTCATCAAGCTCAACTTTGAATGGATGTATCACTGCTCCTGTATCTTGATGACTTTTCTTCAACATGATAACATGGAACACTAGATGTAACTTGTGCAACTCTGGCGGCAACTTTAACTTGTAAGCTACCTTGCCAACACGTGCTATTACCGGGTATGGCCCCATATACCTGGGTGCTAGCTTACCCTTCCGGCCAAACCTTAGCACACCTTTCCACGGTGAGACTTTAAGATATACTTTGTCTCCTACCTGGAACTCCAAAGGTCATCGGCGATTGTCTGCGTAAGACTTCTGCCTGTCCTGTGTCGCTTTCAACTGTTACTATATCACTTTGATCCTTTCTGTTGTCTGTTGTACTAACTCAGGACCCAAAAGCTGATATTCACCAGACTCATACCAACATAGAGGATATCTGCACTTCCTGCCAGATAAGGCCTCGTAAGGAGCCATGTCAATGCTCTGCTGATAACTATTGTTGTAGGCGAACTCTATCAAACTGAGGTTTATATCCCAACTGCCTAGGAACTGCAAGACACAAGCCCGAAGAAGATCCTCCAAAGTCTGAATAGTCCTCTCAAACTATCCATTTGTCTGCGGGTGGAAAGCGGTGCTGAACCTCAACTGTGTTCCCAACGCTTTGTACAACTGTTCCCAGAAACAACTCATGAATTGAGGACCTCTGTCGGAAATTATCGTTGCTGGCACACCGTGCAAACGTACTATCTCATCTACATATACCCGAGTGAGCTTCTCGACTGTATACGTTGTCTTTATAGGTATGAAATGGGCAGACTTCGTCAACCTGTCCACTATCACCCAGATGGAATCATGGTTCTTAGTTGTCCTGGGAAGACCAACTACAAAATCCATGGTTATATGATCCCATTTCCACTGTGGTATCGGCAGGGGTTGCAACGTACCTACCGGCTTCTGATGCTCTGCCTTGACTTGCTGACATACTGCACACCTAGCCACAAACTCAGCTACATCTCTCTTCAAGCCAGACCACCAATACAAGTCCTTCATATTATGATACATATTGGTGACTCCTGGATGCATAGCATACATCGATGTGTGTGCTTCCTCGAGCACTAGATTTCTCAGATCATCAGCATCGGGGACCACCATCCTATCTTGATAGCAAACTAGTCCATCCTCAGACTCATGGAATGCATCACGCCTTTTGCTGTCGAGCTCTGACCTGATCAACTGCACTGTATCATCTGTCTGATGTGCATCTTTGATTTGTTGTCTCAGCATAGGCTTGACTTGCATATGTGTTAAAAGTCCTGCTAACAAGGAAACTCCCATCTGCACATTCATCTGCCGCAAGGAAATAAACATATCTCGTCTATGGCATACCAAGGAACTCAACTGTGCCTTCTTTGAAGGGAGAGAAGAAGACTTTCGGCTAAGCGCATCAGCTACCACATTCACCTTACCAGGATGATACTCGATGGTGCAATCATAATCATTGATTAGCTCCATCCAACGACGTTGTCGCATGTTTAGCTCATTCTACGAAAAGATGTACTTCAGATTCTTATGATCTGTAAAGATCTGGCATACCTCCCCGTAAAGATAGTGTCTCCAAATCTTTAACGCATGAACCACCACTGCCAACTCCAAATCATGAGTCGGATAGTTCTCCTCATGTTTCTTAAGCTTTCATGAAGCAAAAGAAACCACATGGTCTTCCTGCATCAACACACAACCTAAGCCTTTCTTGGAAGCATCACAAAAAACAACATAGCCCTTTCCCGGCTCTGGCAGCACTAGCACTGGAGCACTAGTCAGCTTCTCCTTCAAACTTTGGAAGGTTTGCTGGCAATGATCATTCCAGACAAAAGGTACATCCTTTCTAGTCAACTTTGTCATCGGCAACGTGATCACACCGAAGTCCTTGATAAACCTCTGGTAGTATCCTGCTAATCCCAGGAAACTACGAACTTCTGTCGGCGTCTTCGGTTGTTACCATTCTGCAACTGACTCCACCTTCCTGGGGTCTACTTTGACTCCTTCTGTAGATATCACATGACCCAAGAAAGCTACTTCTTTCAACCAACTCACACTTACTGAACTTGGCATACAACTAATGTTGGCGAAGAAGAGTCAACGCTAGTCGAAGATGTCGCTCATGCTCTTGCCTGTCCCGACTATAGATCGAAATGTCACCTATAAAGACTACAAAAAACTGATCTAGGAACAGATGGAACACTCGATTCATCAAATCCATGAACTTGGATTCATACTCGGTGATGTTCATCGTTCCTTGGCGTAAGCGCTCAAACTGGCTGATCTTCTCATCCAGATACGTCATTTTATCCAATGCCTCAAATCTTGGGACGTTACAATCTTTCCCACTTAGATTCTTGACGTCCTCGTCAAGGCTCAACTATATGGTGATTCTTGACGTCCTCATCAATCAAATATATGGTCTCACAACCTATCACCATTTCAGTGCAG
This sequence comes from Alisma plantago-aquatica, assembly GCA_963693085.1. Classification (NCBI taxonomy): domain Eukaryota; kingdom Viridiplantae; phylum Streptophyta; class Magnoliopsida; order Alismatales; family Alismataceae; genus Alisma; species Alisma plantago-aquatica. Next base: position 518,805,781 of record OY856413.1, on the reverse strand, counting down.
ATCCAAATGGCCCATGTAGACCTAGTTTTCGACCATGGCAACCGGTGCAAGGGTGCTTCCATCAACTAGGATAGCCCTTTCCAACATGTCAAAGACATGCATGTCATAGACCCAAGTAGGCCCCACCTACTGGAGGGGTATTGACTATGATACCATTTGTAATGCTTGGGTCCATTGCCCAAGGCTCTAGCAAAGTTTTAGGAATGACGACTGGCCCCACATATCACCACTATCCTTAATTGTGTGCTTTGTCCATACTCACACACAACCAAGATAAAGTTCCCGACTGGTCACCCATTCTAGTACTACTCTAGGCAGTGCACATTTGACCACAGAGTATTTTAGTGATGGGCTCCCATAAAAGGAGGTGCATATTAGTGATATGGATAGTCCAATCATTCCTTTTAAGATCACTTTATCGAGGTCTCAAATCTTGGGATGTTACAATACGTAATCCACTTTTTCTTAGAGGATCTTAGACACCCCTTGTACTTCTAAAGTCATGGAGGGATACTTGTAGGTTGATAAAAATCGCTTGGTGGTCGATGGCCATGAGTGGTAGCTACAAGCAGGTGCATGTGGATGCATGTCAAATATCAAGCAACTCCATAGTGTTTTCAGGATTCCCAACCTTGTTTCTTGCATCAAATATATAGGATCATTTCTATAATCTTTTCACTTGTGTTTTCACACCTTATTCCTATTTGACCAAATTCCATGGTCTTCCATGGTGGTAACTTGCCACCTAGATTAAGTACCATTTTTTCTCCTCTTTCAAACTTTATTTCTCTAGATCCACCATGCAGGTGTCATGCTGGAGCTAGAAAAGTGATTTTGACGTGGAAAGGAGGTTTCCTAGAGGTATTCTTGATGTTTATTACCTCATATTCATCCTTTGGTTGAGACTCATGTAATTTACAATGGAACCTACCATATTTAGGTAACAAATCTTCCTTTTTCCTGTCCTTAATCTAAATTAAGCTAGATCTTGCTTGGAGCTTTGGTTTTGGGGCTGTTTGAGAGTTGATCTAGGATTTGGAAACTTTGGTCGTGACAAAATTATACAAGCCTTGAGGTCACCACCATGAGAGGAGAGTGATATAGAATTTTTATCATTCTTTTGCCTACTTGTACATGCAAATCCTTAAACTAGCTGTAACATGCCCAAATCTTGATCTATGATCACTTTACATGCTAAAAGATGATTTCTTTAGGATTGTTCTAGATGATTCAAATGAAAATAAAAAAGGATATGTTCTTCCTAACCATTTAGAAATTATCCATGTTATTAATCTCACAACCACATAAACATGTTTTTGTTGAAATCTGAAATACATGTGAAATGTTACTCAAAATGTTATCTTCATGGTATCTTGGTGCCATATGATGTGGAAATCAACATACATATCGTCCTTACTTCCTAGTGATGGATAAAAAATGATATTAAGGTTCTATTTGAACTTCTATGTTGTTGAAGTTTCATTTTAGTTAGACCAATAATCTTAAGGTAGCCCATCTATGAATATGTGTAATCTTGTATTTGTTGTAACTCTCAACTTGCTTTAATTTGAGTTGAAACTTGGTATGGTGGTGTATATTAGTAATATTAGGTGGGATCCAAAATTTCATATATGATGTTGATGTCTGTACAAGGTATTATCCTTGGTATGGCTTTATCTAGTGGAATTAGGCTTTCATGGTCAGTAGTGGTGGTTTGTATTCTAATGAGTACCTTGTGTTACATTCTGATTTGTAATGTATATATATATATCATGAAGTTAGGAACACTCAATTGGTTAATAGATGAAGGTGAAAGTCATTATGAATTAAGAAGCTTAATATATGAATGTAGATGACATGCATCTTAGGTGTAATTAATAAAGTGCATATGAAGTAACTCAGAATTTTCTCAATACATGTGGGTTTTAATAATGGACGACAACCTTTATGAGATAGAAGAATCCTCATGGATTAATTCTCTTTCTCCTTTTATTTTATATGTATTTGATCTCTCCCTTACTATATATACTTAGGAGATTGAATATTTGACAAAATGTGATATAAAAGATGTATCTTGGATAGAGGATTTATACATGTAGGGCTTGATGCCTTGAGGTCAATACAAGAGTGCAATAGTTTGGACGTCATCATTGGAATGATGGAAGGGACCAATGATCAAGTTCAATTCTTATTGATCTTGGATTAAGTATAAAAGAATGGATAAATTGTGAAACAGATAAAGTGTGAAATGATGTTATCTTATGAGTTTGATACCTTATTTCTCAAACAATGATGTACATTTTATCATGACCAAGTAGACTCTAAAAGAAACATGTAATGAGGATTTTTTGACTTTTACTAAGGTTCCTAGAAACATTACAATATGATCGTTCCTCATGATACTCTTACTTTTGAATGGTAATGGTTAACCATGTTTTGTCCTATATGATGATCATGTGAAGACCGATGTATTGGATAATAGTCTATCTTTTGTTATACTATTTCAAAAATGGAAATGCAATAGTGGAGGAATAAATACCCCTTGTCGTGTCTTGATTAAAGTTGGTGTTCCATGATTTAATATGTAAATCTTTTTGTGTCTGTGAAAGATACGATGAACCTTGTTGTGATCGAGACTGATATGATAGTCTTTGTTATGAACAAATATGGTTACTTGTATCCTAATCTAGTGTCTTGATATCTAAGTATACTTTTTATATCCTCTAAAGTTATTAGTAGGTTAATATGTCAATTGTATCGGTTTATATTATTTCTAAGTGTTTAATAGGATTAAAGATGAGTAATTGGCTTAATTAATCAAGTGTAACCCTAACCATCTCGTGCCCTGTGATTGTAGAGATATATCCATGTCAAAACCTACCGAGTAGTGAAATTAGTAATCCTTGAAGCAATATTAATTGTAATAAGGAGCTCATATTCATAAAATGTTGAGTACATGCAGGTTCAGGGAGGGTTTTTCTCTGTCATCCAACTTGAAGGTATCTGTTAATAGTCGTGGTTGTGTCTTGGGTTAAATGTGATTGAGAGTGTTTGAGTCCATGTCTCAAATGTATATATGTGGAGAATGACTATAGGTGTAACTCGAATATGAGGTTTTATACTAGTTGTTGGTGTCGTGGCATGTGTGTCCAGGACGGACCAGGTTTTTGGTGGGATGGTTTTTGTTTCCCTACTAGTAGTCGAGTCATTGTGCAACTACAGTTGGCCACTCATATTGACTGAGGGGAAGTGATATGTAGGAGTATGATAGTCTTAATATCTTATATGGAGCTGATTAGGACTTTGCAGTTATTAGTAGTAGTTTGAGTGGTACGCCTCAAACTACCTAAGGATTAATAAAATATGCAAATCAGCCATGTAGTATATCTATTTAGGTTTAATTAGCGAGTCACATGGATCTGCACAAGTATTTCCCTAACTTAGTACAAGTATTATATATGTTCCCTACTCTATATCGATAAGCATATGGATCGAATATAGTTACAAGTATGACCCTTTTTATGTTTATTAAGTATACATCCAGGTGAAGAGAATAAGTGATTGATGCATATATCATGTAGAAATATATTTATCTACATATTAATCTTCCCCTAAATAATAATATAATTATATGCATATAAGAAAAAGTATGTTAGCCTTTTCTATATCATATCGTTGGGACTTGGGGTCTCACTTTTGTAGTTATCTAAATTTTTTAGGTTTTTTGGAGTTGTGGGAAGGACGTGTTGATCAGATAAAACAAGGAACAATATAGTAAAATCTAGAGTGTCCATGTACTCTCACTTTTCTAAGTTATGGTGGGTAGTTGATTATGTATATGTTAAGTTGTTTCTCTTGGTGTTTCTCTACAATCATGGGTTGTAGATGAATCAATTATATTGTACTACTATAATTTCATAATCATAAACAATCTTGTACTCCCTTTAGTGAAATAAATAGAGAGAGGTTTCATTTGATACTCTATTTTGTCTATTTGTGGAATAAATTATATGTGCAGTTGTACACTTCAATATATCTCTTTCAAGATTCTTATGGTTGTTTATCAAAATCAGATCTCTATGTGGGTCGTTTTATTTGGAATTATTGACTTGGTTTTTAATGGTTATCAATTTTTAGATGAGATTTAGTCTAAGAATTTTTCCTAATAATTTATTAGGGTTTTATTGGGGGATGAGTCCTTAGAGTTTATGGAGTATATAGGATCAAAAGGGGAGGAATAAGAAGAGAGAGGAAGAGAAGCATAGGGGGAGAACAATTCTGTGTGCATGTGGTTTGCGTCTGTGACTCAGTGAGGACCTCTGATAGGGAAGGAGGAAGTCACACTGAGGATCAAGAAGACGTAGTCAAGTAGGGGCTACTAGTCACATGACCATGGGAAAGAAATAAATTGATGGCATTAATGTAGTTAATATCTTGATCCATCAAACTTAGGTTATTTAAAATCGTTTACTTACAATTAATTGGTGGTGAAAACATAGTCTAATTAACTTGAAATTTTGTATGAAAGCTGGTGAAGTTGTGACAATCATGATTCTAAGATAAATCTAGCCTTTGAGGTCATTGAGTGTACAATTTAAGTAGTAAGTTAGGTTTTTAATTGGTATATTCATTGATTTATTTCACCTGTGTGAGGATGGAAGTTCATAGGGTGTGGCTAAGGGTGCTAATGATGTTCAAAATCTGCATTGATGGTGTAAACTTTGCATACCTTTTTCAAAAACTTGGATATCTACTTTTATCCACATCTGGAGTCTATTCTAACTAATCCTCCTTTGTACTTTAATTCTCATTTAATTCTACATATGCCACTTTACTGTTTGTTCTTTTCACTTGAACCTAAAATGCCGACAAACAAAATGTCGGTCAACATCAATGAATTATGCTGGTATGTGGGGGAAACAATAATCGTGTAATTAACTATAACAATATATTGCAGTCAACTATTATTTAACAAACAACTTTACGTTTTAAATATAACTGCACGATCCATACATATCCAATCCTCTGCGTTGTCCCTGCAGTGGACCTGGATGCTACCTTCCTTATGGTAGATCCCCATTAAACCCTGCATGATCCTACTTAATAGGTGAATCAGTTTCTAGGGTTGAGTCACATGGCACTACCCGTAAGTAGCCCACTCCTTAACTCATGGTGTGCTAGAGAGTCTCATGGCACTACACGTGGGTATCCCAATTTCTAACTCATGATAGCCTAGACGTACCGCACTGCAGAAGCTTATATAGGGTCAACTTAGGGATAAACTCATCAAATGATACATTTTTTAATCATCCTATTGTTGAGGTTAATTAATTCATATACCCTAAAACTTCAAATAAGAGGTGAACCCTTATCACATGGTGTCATATGTACCTAACATAATTGTGGGGAAATCATATTATAAAGAAAGGGATAACTTTAGGGTCAAGGCTTGGTATTTTACACCTTAGGCATGTCCTTTAGCATTCAGACAAGTGCACATGACTCCAGAGTCCTAATGCTTTTCATGATCCCTCTTCATCCAAGATAAATCAAAAGAAAAATTCCAATGAGATTCTTGAGGTATTTAGAAAAGTGAAGGTCAATATCCCATTGTTTGATACAATCAAGCAAATTTGCATATGAAAATTTATTAAGGATATGTGTGCCTTAGAAGAAAGACATTGGGAAGGGATCTCAAAGAAGCTTAATTTGATAGAGCAAGTGATCTCCATGCTAAAAAACTCCCTCCATTTCTAAAATAAAGACCTCATATCACTGTGCATTCCATGCTACATTCATGGTCACCTTATTAATCATTTTTTTTATACAGTATCTAGTGTCAACCTCACACCCTACAATGTCTACATCAAATTAGGATTGGTCGAGCTGAAGCATGCCAATTATACTCTTCAATTGGTCGACTTATCCAATAAGGTGCCAAGGGGCGAGGTGGATGATTTACTAGTAATGCTTAATACAGATACAAAAGCAGTATTCCCAAAAAAATTATTGTTTTAGACATTGAGCCGAGAGATAAGAAGATTACCATAATCTAGTGAAGACCCTTGTTGTCAATATCTAGTGAAGACATATGTTGTGCAATGACAATATATTTCATGAATAGGAGGTTGACATTGAGTATCTTTATGACCTCACGTAAGGAGTGGCACCCACTAGGGGATCCACTCAGTACTCAATTGAATAAAAGTAATAATCTCAATGATAAATAGAAACATAGATTTTTCATATGGGAATATGATCCAATGTGTTCCACTATTATTTTTAATATATAAAACATAGCATAGGAAGAAAATGCTTTTGATTTTTAAAATTTATGAGATTACAAGGTTGACACCAATATGGGTGTATACACAAAGCAAATATAATAACACAAGCCATGGGTGCAGAGAGTAACCCAACTACTTCAACTCTATCTCCCAAGGAACATTGGCTACACATGTGCATGTCCTCGTCATTGTAGTCATCCTTCCAAAGTACTCTTTACCTAAAGTGTTGAAGCAAATCCTACAAAAGGAAAAAGGAGAAGATTTTTTAGCAAACATAAGTATATGCATATAATCGAGAACTGGAACAAAATGAAAACATCATAACAATTATTAAAATCAAGACTCCCAACAAAAGAGAGAGAGAACTGAAAACATCTATGTGGATTTCATATAAACTATTCATAGGATTATATTTAAGTGTAAAGGGATAAATTCAATTTTTTTTATCACTCAAGCGTGCTACTTCTTTGTTAATATCAAAGCAATGAGAAAGGGTCCAACACCACTTTCAATAAGTCCACAAATAGAACATACTATACAATATCTCTATACAAAGCTATAAAATAAAAAAGAATAGAATTCCAACACTTTTCTATACTAGGAATCCAATTTTCAAATATAACCAGATTCCTATACTTCAAGGCGTGGTAAAGAATAGTCAGACAACAACCACAACTCTCAACTTTTTTCATCTTTAGTAGGTCCAACAGTTTCTTTGGCATGGAATAGATGAATCTATTTTGTAGAATTAAGTCCCAACGACCTTTAGCAAATTGGCATTCACAAAAAAGATGATGTATATTCTCATTTCTGGATTTTCATAGAAAGCAAATAGAAATAAGGCACAACCCTCTATTCCTCAAATTATCCACATTAGGTAAGCAATCGGAGAAGATATTCCATGCATTCACATCAAAGGCTATTAGCTCTTTAGATTATCAGACCCAGCTACACCAGGGAATAGGGGTTAGAGCATCCTTAGTTACATCCCAAACCATTTCAAATTGATAGATTTACAACCTTTGAGAAGAATCAAATCATCATTTAGGTAAGGGATGTAATTAGATTCCAGGATCTTCTTTAGACCTTGAAGTCTTCTAGTATCAGGAAAGGACCAGTTCCCCTCTGAAACAATACTACACACTTTAGACAATCTTCCTTTCCCCAACATCATACATACAGAAGAATAAAATTCATCAAAAATAAAGTTACCATTCTTGAGTCATGGGTCTCTCCAAAGAAGAATTTTATCTCTCATTCCTAGAACAAAATACATATGAGAGATTATAATGATTTTATTTCTCAAAAGATTATTCCACATATAAGAATAATTACAAGAAACTGAACTCTTCCAAATTGAGTCTCCTTTTAGGTATTTACTATCGATCCAATGAATCCATAGAGATTATTTTTTGCTAGCAATGTTCTAGAAATTAACTATCAAACCAAAAAAAATAAACGTCTCTATTTTAGGCCACCTTCCCTCTTCGGCTTACAAACTTTGTCCCAAGCCATCATGTGTATGTTTTTCTTATCATCCTTATCTCCCTACATAAATCTTTTACAAATATTATCCACTTCATTTCAAACAACAATAGGAACGGGAAAAACATTCACCCAAAAACCAGAAAGAGCAGACAAAGTAGATCTTACAAGCTCAATTCATATAGAACGAGAGGGCATTATAAATTCAAATATTTTCATACTATGCAACATATATTAGCATGAAATCTTCTATGAAAAGACAATAATAAAATAAACAATGTGTTCATGGCATCATCCCCACAAGCTAATGGGAATTTCCACCCAATATAAACTAAGGAGGCATCCTTAACTCAAACAATGGGGATCACCTCTTGATGTAAAATACAATAAGCATTAGTGTCTCAAATAATGGGCATCACAAAAAGGAGTAAAGTTCATCCATACACAATTACTCAAGAGCAGACATCACCACCTAGTTCCCTCAATAGTTTAACATGCATCACCACCCATATATATGGAATAGGAATCGCCACCAAATTCAAAAACACACCAGTGTAACAGTTGATGATCTAGTCAGCCATTTCACAACAAACTTCATTCAAGGGTTAATACATGATACTGAATCAAGAAAATAATATTCACAATTTATATGCACTTAAAACAAGTATATGCAATCACATGGAAGATTAGGGATTTCCATTTGAAAAATGGAACCACATAATCCATTTTCACCATATAAGGTGTATCTTAAAAAGGGGATGAAGAATATGTGAATATTATATGCCTAATTGCAATATCAATTTAGAACTAAAACATATGAAAATTTCTAATATTTAAATTGTGAAGAGTTCAAATAGATCTCAAAGGATAAATTCCACATGAATATTTTAATTCGGTAAAAAGAGAGACAAAAGATAGGAGATTGCCCAATTATGATATAAAAGGATGAAACATACCTCATTATTTGGATTTAACATCTCAATTAAACCCTAGGTCTATACCAGGGTCACAAGTCACATCAACATAGTTATATATAATTAAGACTAATTTCTTATTATATCTATAAAACCTAAAAGTCACATTTTTATATTAGAATTAGGTTAAGAAACCCACATCATTATATGGAGAATAATGCATTATTTTGGATCATATTTTATTTACATTCTATGAGTTATAAATTCATTCTATAAAATTTTGAAGATAAACAATTTTATTGATTTATTAAAACTAAAAAGTCACCAAAAGACCATAAAATCCCCATATAACACATTAAAGCCTGATGTGTGATAGGTTTTCACATGTCATGTGGACTCTTAAAAAGCATCTCCAGAAATAATCAAATATAACACAAAAGGATGGTACAGTCCATATGAAAACATGACAATAAAAATCAAACAAGGGAAAATTGGGAAAACACACACTATGGTTGTTCTTCTCGTTGTGTGAGATCCAGATGCATGGAATAGCTTGACATTGTTGATCAAGGTATAGAGTCAAAGGCTCCTCAATCGTAGGAGTCCTCTCCTTTGGATTTGTTGTCCTTTCCTGAATTTAGGGTTTCCAAAAGACTGGCTATGAGGTGGACCAGAACCAAGCAACCACCTCCATCATGAACACCAAATAAAGAAGGTTTGAAAATTGATAAGAAAAAACACATACTCAAAACCAAGGACTGAAGAAACTTTGTGGCACCATAGTGAATGTTTTCACAGTCAAAATTAGAAAAAATAAGCCCAGAAATCACTAATTGGTCACAGGGATGGATCTGAAGCTAGAAAAGGGGATTTTGGGAGGGTGACTTACTGGAAAAAATAGTTTCACATTTATCTTCCCACATTCTTGAGGAATCATACTAGGTGCTTAGTTGAGCATCTGAAGGTTGTAGATATCCCACCCATGCCCCCAAGGCTACTACAAGTAGAATGGGTAGGGAAAGTATCCTTTGGAACACATAAGAAAAAATAAATAAAAAGGTAAGTATTGTCTTGTAAGACATCTTGGTGGTTGGTACTAATAGGCGAAGAAACAAGGAAATTTTGGGGGTATTGGTGGAGAAGAAAATAGGGAAGAAGATGTAGCTAGGGATCAGTATGATGTTACATGCCACCATATATATGACAATTGGGGAATAATTTCTTAGGTAGAGTGATACAAAGAGGAAGGGAGAGCTAATGAGGAGAATGAATTGGAGGAAAATGAGAAAAGGATAGGGAGAGAATAGATTGGGGTTCTCTAGGATATTGTGTGGAAAGAGCACAAAAAATAAGGTGAAGGGGAGAGAGACATCATAGGATCAATTCAGGCCTAGTGCAAAGCCAGATGAGAGAAAGAGTGTGTTGGATTAATGGTTCAAAATGGGTAAGCTAAGTGACTAGAACATGCCAAGAAAAGTAAGTGGCAATTTAAGAAACTTAATGGTATTGATTATATGCATGATATATTTAGCTAAATATTTCATACTTTCCCGTTTCATTAGAGAGATCAAATAAGACCTGACTCAGGTGAAATTTGGTATTGTAGATGTCTAAATATGTGGACTCTAGTTTCTTATTTTCATAAAAAAATATGTTATTCAATATTTTAGAGTGTAAATATGTTATTTGCATTTATGTATTACTTTGATCATGTATTTTGTGACATTTTTGGATTTCATATATTTTGGATTTACCTAGAAATAAATCACTTTCCTTGTTACTAAAGTACAATTATCAACAATAATTTATGCATGTTTTTACTTTTTCAGTTTTCTGTTAAATGGTTTTAATATTTTACGTTATATATATTATTACAAAATTAGCATCCTAGTTAGAACCTTCTTAAGTATTTAGATATTACAATAGATTATAGAATTTGCTTATCATAAATTGATTTACCTTTATACTAAATGCAACCATATGAATTATTTAATCCATAATTTTTTTGAAGTCATTCAATTAAAAAAAGTATTCTCTACTTATATATGTATGTATGTATATATATACATACATACATACATATATATATATATATATATATATATATTCATTTTTATGCTTATTAGGCGTTTCACGTCATTATTGTTGATATGAATACGTCCATCTTATATTCAACATCATTAATCTCATTAGTTGGATTGGTTGCATTACATGTGAATATATCTATGTACATTTGTTATCTCTTATATAACACTTATAACTATCTATAAAAATTATACTATTAGTTCCTTTTAGCAACTTAGCTGTAACAAACATTTACATCAAACGAGTTAGGGTTTATTGCAAAATATTTCTGATCATTGCTTTTCATTAATGTAAGTCTTCTAAACACTAACTATCACCATCCTAATAAGGTCCATTAACATATAACTTAAACCATGTTTGGAGTTTTCACTTGAACTAAGATTGAAGGCATATAATTCTTGGGACTAGGGTTTCTCGGACTAGGAAGTCAGGTTTCAATATGTTACAACACTCCACCCCTTAAAACAAGATTTCATTCTTAAAATCTATACATCCATACACTATCAAAAACTTCTCTCCATCCTTTAAAAGGGTTAGCCTAATAAGTCATACTAAACAACTCTAAAGGTATTAGGGTTATGTATCGAGATCTTTTAGTTGTGAATATTAGGTGTGTATATGATGTAAATAGGTCATGCCTCCCACTAGATGATATCAAATTAATAGGTCTATGTCATCATGTCTCATAACAACCCTAGTGTTCACATTAGCCTCAAGTAAGTTACTAGATACGTATATCCACAACCTATTGGAGTAAAAGAGGGTAGGTCCACTAAACCTTTAGTACAAGACACATCTTCCTAGTCATCACTTCACTGTCAAATACAAATTTTTATATTTCTATTCTCACCAGTTCTAGGTATTCCCAACCTAAAGTTCATCCATTTATTCAATGTGACTTAGTTCAAAATGCAACAATAAAATCCAAAAATCCTTTTTACATAGAGCTATATACTCAAATGTAGTTTTGGTGAACGATACACAATTTAAAACAAGAAGGTGGATCCGAAGTCAATGTGAGAACCAAGTCACAGATATTCCATATTAACATATCTGAATTCTACTACTTCATATATCATGATCCACTTACTCCATCCTTATGTTAAAACTAATTACATCACAAGAGATATATTGACACCCAACCTACATTATAGGGCATGAGCATTTAGGGTCACAACATATTAGGGACTAATTACTCAAGACTCTTATGGATACCTCATAACATTATATTTCTATCTTCCTTCATCACATGATAAACATGAAAAGATTCTACGATAAACGTTGCATCCTAAGTTTTCACATAATGTAAGGGTCCTATAAGGAAATTTAGGGGAGACAAACTGAAATAGTCAGATAACCAATCACCTTGGATCTAATATTGTACATTTAAGGAGTTGGACCCCATAGGGATTCATTAATAAAACAAAAGGAATAATTTCATTGCCAAACCCAAATGTGATCTAATGAAAGAAAATGTAGTTATAACTATTTTGATTTTATAAGATTACAAGGTTGACACTCATATGGGTGAATACTTGAATCACAAATTGTAACACAAATCTTGGGCATAGAGGGTAACCTAGATACTTCAACCCTATCACCCAAGGAACATTAGCTACACATGTGCATTAGCTAGTCATCCTTCCCAAGTTATCTTTACCTAGGAGGTTGGAAGCAAACATCACAAAAGAAGAAACGTGGAAATTTATCAGCAAAGGATGGTATGTGTGTATGATAGGTAATTGGGAAATAAAAGTAAAAAGGGATGACAATTAATATATCAATGTTCCCAACAAAAAGGAGAGAAATGAAATCATCCAAGTAAATGTAAAAAGACAAGATGATATTCAACTTGAAGAGATAAAGTCAAATATTGTCATACAATATAATCCACAACAAAGATAACCATGCAATTTATTGTGTAAATATTAGTATAAAACAAGCAACATATTCATGGAACATCACCACAAACTAGAATCGTCGTCCGATATAAAAAGGAGGCATCATCACCTAGAACAATGGGAATCACCACGCAGTGTAAAATACAAGAGGCCTCATCACCTCAGAGCATCACCATCAAAAATTTGGGATCAAGGTGTCCTCAAGCCTAGGAGTTATTTCCTTTGAAGCTGATGTACCTTCCCAGACGGATGGGTACTAAAAGTGGTTGTGAGGTGGACTAGAAGCAAGAAACCACCTTTACCATGAATGTTGAATCAAGGAGGCATGAAAGTTGATCATAATAGAGGCACACTCCAAAATAAGGGAAAGAAAACTTCATGGCACCATAGTGAATCCTTTCATGGTTAAAATGGGGAATAAGCGATTGAAACTCAAAGATTGGTCCTAGGGATGTATTTTAAGCTAGAAATATGGTATTTGGGGAGGGTAACTTAATATTAATATTAATATGGCATCTATATTTCCACGGTCCAAGGAAATCATCTTAGGTGCTTAATTGAGCATCTAAAGGTCTCCCCCTATAGGGAAATATGGCATCAAATAGTATAGTGGAAACAAAAACTTAATTTACATATTCCCCTTAAACAGTAGATCGTGTCAACAAATATGAATTGGAAACAAAGGTTTAAAGATATATACATGGTTTTAGATCAAGTGTAGTGACTTATACTTGTAGTAGCATGCTTCTTCAATCAGTACTCAAGCAGTCATCAGCAATGGCCTCCTAGTGCAACACAAGGGATGACAGTTGATGACATCCTCCTAGAGGGTGACAATGGCCTCCACACCTTTGCAGTAGTCCACACGTGTTACAACTTGTTCCTAGCTTGGTTGGTAATCCTAGAGATTTAAGATAATATTAATGCTCATCATGTTTTTGTTAGTAATATTATATGTTGTGCTTTATCTTAAATTAGTAACCTTAAATACTTGTTTGGGTAACTCATAATTAAGACTTAAGCATACTATGAAGATCCGAGTTGGAGTTAATATAGCATTAACCCATACATGTATGCAAGAAGAGAGTTAATGACATTGGAGGAAATAATTAATAAATGATTTATCATTTGAGAATATTATCAAAATAATAGTGTAGATTGTATAAAATTCAATTATGAATCTAACAAAAAAAGAATGAACTAAATTAGAGTTAAAATGAGAGAGTTATGCCCTTTTAGTGAACATATATAGAGCATCGCGACTGCGGCCAACACCGCGACCGCGGCCGACACCGCGACCAACGTTGCGTCGACACTGCGACCCATGATGTTGCATCAATACTACGAACCATGATGTTGTGTCAACACTATGACTATGGTGTACACTGTAAACCGTGAAGCTACATCGACATCGTGACCTGCGATGTTGCGTCGACACCACGACCGCGACCGACGCCGCCCATGATAGCAAATCGTCAAACGATCTTATCTCGAGCTATACTTATCCATTTTCAACGAAATGAAGTGTGTTGGAATCATGATTCAATCCTCTATCATCCCAGACATCTTACTCTATGAGAGGATGACCTAAAGGGTGATTTTTGGAGAAGAATGTGAAGAACGGTGGAAACCCAAAAGGGTTGTTATAGATTTGACTTGGTAAGTAGTTTTATCCATCGATCCTTCCTCCTGTTCATTTCCACTTGCTCAGAATCCCTAATCCAGCAAATTTAAGGTTTGGGTTAACCTCTGACCTTCGTCTTCTACCTATAGTAGACCTTCTTTAGGGCTGAAAGGAAGAAGAAACCGCTAATTTTGCTAGAGTTTTGATATGGATTCGAGAGTTCCAAAGATGGGCTGCATTTTTAAGGTGTTTTCACACCTTAGGGTGAGTGGGTACTTCCTTTAAACAATAGATTGCATGAAAATGAGTTAAATCATCAATAATTTTCAATTACTTAGTATGCATGAACAAACCGTACATGGTCTTTTTGATCTGGCTTTTGCAAGTTGATATGAAATGGATGATTGATCTGTTGTGACGAATTTGAGATGATGAAATCATATTAAAAATGAGTATAATCCATCTAATTGATAATTCTTGAAGTATTTGTAGATATTATAAGAGTAAACTGAAATCTAAGATTTTCGACTATGACTGAAATTGTTGTATAATTGAATAAAGAAGTTGGTCTAGTTGAATCTCCTTGCTTACAAATGATTATTTTATTTGTATGTGTATTACATATATGTTAGATAAGATCTTGCATTTCATTTGATGATATCAATGTTTGCTTGATATATCAGTAAGAGGGTGAAACCCTAAATGAATGGAAAATTGAAGGTTTGCAATTAGACATATTGATTCAATGTTATTCTTGATGTATGATGTTTTAGTAAATGGTGTGGAAACCCTAGTTCAGTTCATTACAGGATTTCATATATATATTCGATTATATGTGAACTACTGAAAGCAATTCTTATTGAATGATGTTATGATGTATTCAATCCTTATGTTAGTTATGTCATAAGTGAATGACGTAAATGAAACCCTAATGATAGGGTGTTCAGTGAAATGAGTATTGTGATATCAATATCTCTCAGTTTGTGATATGGTGATGCTTAACAGTTTAGTTGTGGTAAATGTTATCTGATGCTTAAGTGTGAGAAACATAATAAATGTATGGATATGTATCATTAATGTTGAGATCATATTAGAGTAATAAAAGTTTAACTCTCTAGTAAAGTTTGTTTAAGTGATTGGATGCGAGAAAACAAAGATTTTGAAATGAAATAAAGGAAAATAAAAAGTAAGGGAGTGAACTTTGTGTTATTTATAATCCTCAAACTTATGTCCTAATCTCATGATTAGTGGTAATCATGGGATGTGGGTGTGACATCTTTTGGTATGAGAGCTTAGGCTGAGTCATCAGGGACCATTAGGATAGAAAGTTAGAGTTATAAGTGTGGCAGTTAAGAGGTGGTGTGTGAATAGCTCTGGGAAGTCTGGGTATTTGAATACCCTAGCCCGGTATCTGAATACTTAGATTAACCAGTATCAAGCTACTCTGTCTATTCTTCTCTGGATTCCATGGCCAGGTATGCAGAGAAAGGATGGGCTAGAGAGAAAAACCTAGAAATCTTAGGGTTAGGAGACCATAAAGTAATGAAGGAGTTAGAGATTAAACAAAGAATGCGATACAAATCTTGCTTTATATTGCTTCTTTGATTGGAGATCAATAGAAATTCTCTTATATGTATGAGTTCAGATTATCAGTTTGTAAAATATGTATGGTTCTTTTATATTATTGTGTATCATGAAGTGATTTAGTTATTGTTTATATTATTTGTATCAAGTAGACCAGAATTTATGTTTAAATGAGTTTGCTCTAAGTGGATATTCTTTCCACATGTTTGATATTAATAGGAGTTGGTTAATCTTGAGTATCTCTTGGCTTCAGGACTACAGGCTCGGCTTGGTCCGGCTGGCAGGATGCATTACTGGGATCTAATAAGAGTAGACTATGGATAAATTAGACCCGCGTCATAGTGAGAATGTACATACACTAAGATGTCAAAACATATGGGAAAGATTAGAATAGCTAAAAATAAGTTGGAACTGATATCTAAGATCCAACTTTGGGGCCTCATATGAGAAACCCTTATTTGGGAATAAAGGAACACGACATAAGGTTCTGATTAAGTTTAACGATTAGTATTATATGAACTCTAAATATTATATATGAAAAAGACATGAACAAAGTATGTAAGGGCCAAGATAGTAAGAATCAATTATAAGGAATGGATCATATAATTGAGTAAAATGCTTTATGTACTCCAAAGCAAAGGGAAAATAGAAAAAAAAAGAGTTAAGAATACAATAAGTATACAGAAGTGAAGAGTCTTTAGAAGAGTTAAAGTGAAGAGAACTACATGAGCATGTAAATCATAAGACTAGGATAAGAAACTTAGATGAAACAAAGAGAAATTTTGGAAATGATGAGCTTGATTAAGGAATGAGGGTTACATGATATGATTGAGAGCATGGAATGTATACCCTCATTATGAAGTTTAATACATTCATCCTTACTACCTTTGGATTCTAAGTCTCTATATAACAACAAACTAGTTTCTAAAAGTAGAACAAAAGTGTAGTTAAACAAATGAATAAGTCATACAAAGGTAGACTATGCTCAGGAAGGAAAAACTCGATTGAAAGAGAAACTAAGTTTGACCCATGCATGAGTTGTTTGATTTAAAATGAAGGATATGTAATGTATTAAACATGAGGTGAAACTAGTAGAAAGATTACTGATTTCGAATTTCAACTTCACATTAGTAGAAGGATGAAAAGAAATATGTGCAAGGTGGTATACATGATTATACACATGAATAAGCAATATGATTCTAAGAGAAAAAAAATAAAAGTTAAAGATGACAAGTGGAAGAGTAGTATATGGTAAGAGGATTATGGAAAGTAAGGAGGGATTTGAAACATGATGGAGTAATATAGATTATAAAGAAAGAGGTTGTGAGATTCAAGCAAGTGCTAACTAGTCAAGTATCCTTGTTGATAATTAATTAAATCTACATACGAGAAATGTATTTAGGGAATGGTTGAAGATAAGAATTCTAAGTCTCAAAATCATCTTCTCTTTCATATATTACTTAATGAGAGCAATGTGGGATGAAGTGATAGGAAAATGAATCATATATGACGCATAACCACCGTGATAGAGACATATAGTAAATGTAATAATGACACACAATATGGTGATAAAACCCTAGCAAGGTAAATTGAGAATGTAATCTATCTGAATGGCCAAGTACGAGAAAGGAAATTTAATTGATAAGATAAGGAGGACTTTAGTAAAACTTGTGAGATCCAAAGTTTGAATTTCAAATTAAGGGATCAAAGTCACATCACAATAATGTCATGCTACTGATAAGGACAAAACCCTAGAATGTTTAGAGTTGTCATAGTTCAAGGAATGTCACTAGTGATTTGACCTTGAATACTAGCATCTCTATGAAACAAGATCATGAGATTTGCACTATGAGAAGTAAACTAGCACCTATAGTAATCCATGGTTTAAAGGTATCTAATCTCTTTGAACAATTACTGTCTTAAGTTGATTTCTAAAGTAGTATTGGAGAGGCTCAAAACATATCTGCCTGAATGGATTTCTGATGCTCAGAGTGCTTTTGTCCCTGGACGCCGCATAACTGACAATATCGCAATAGTTCAGGAGGTGATCTTTATGATGAGGAAGAAGACAGCTGCAAAAATGATGGCAATTAAAATAGATCTAGCCAAGGCATATGATAGGCTATCTTGGGATTTCATCGCTGATACCCTCGTCAAGATCAATCTTCCCACAAACATAATCGGTTACATTATGAACTCCATCAGTACGGGAGAGTGTTCAATCTTGTGGAACGGAAAGTTAACCAGGCCTTTCAAAACCAGCCACGGTTTCAGATAGGGTGATCCCCTATCGCCATATCTTGTTCTGTGCATCGAAAGATTGAGCCAGTTGATTCAAAAGAATGTAAGAGAAGGTGAATGGAAACCTTTTAGGTTGGGAAGGAATGGATGCATTATTTGCCACCTATGTTTTGCTGATGACCTGATCCTGTTTGGAGAAGCATCAAGCAACCAAATGAGAAGTATCAAACGATGTTAAGATTTTTGAACAAGCCTCAGGCCAGATGATATCGGTAACCAAAACCCAAGTTTTCTTTGCTACGAGTGTTCCCCAAAGAACTAGAAGGATCGTCAATAAAATAGGGAAATTCAAGGAGACTGACGACCTGGGAAGGTACCTGGGGGTGCCCATTATTCATAAGAGGGTCACTAAGGACACCTATGTAGATATCTTGAAAAGAGTTGACTCCAGAGTTAACAGGTGGGCAGTGAAATGCATATCCCTAGTCGGAAGAACTTGCCTCGCGAAATTTGTATTAGAGACCATTCCAACCTATACGATGCAGACAGTATCACTTCCAGTGGGGTTATGTGATCGGATAGATAGATGTATATGCAATTTCCTTTGGGGAGGAGGACACAAGGCCCATCCGTTGTCCCTGGTAGCATGGAATAAAATCATTTGTCCAAAAAGAGAAGGAGGGTTTGGGCTTAAATCTATGTGAGAATGGAACACTGCTTTGAATTGCCAAGAACACATGGGATTTAGCTTCTAATCGGAATACTATCTGGTGTGATTTTATAAGAGAGAAATACAGGAGGTCTACGATATGTAAAATGCCTAACATGTCCAGATTAGCAACTGCTATGATCAGATGCAAGCAACTGATCGAGGACAATTCTTTCTTAGTGTTTTTGAACGGCAACAACACTTCGTTTTGGGAAGATGAATGGGTAGAGATTACCCTTAAACTGATCGAGGTAGCAAGGCGAGAGGTTCCTGAAGCCATTAGGGACATGATCGTTGGAAGTGATGTATTAGATAATGGGCATTGGGATAAGGAGTACCTCAGAGAATGGATGCCACCTCAGGTAGTTAATAAAATTATGCATTTAGAGCCACCGGCAGCCGACATGAACCCAGACATGATAGATTGGATTGGGACAAATAACGGCAAGTTTACTATGAATTCTGCATATAACATCTTGATGATAGATTGAAAGCTTGTTGTAGAAGGGGAATGGGAAAGTTATGGGAAATCAAGATGCTAGCAAAATACAAGATGTTTGGTTGGCTTCTTATGCACGATGCTATCTTAGCCAATAGTAGGAGGGTCAGAAGGCAGATGGCAAACGACGCTACCTGTACTAGATGTCATCAACATGAGGAAGCACTCAGTCACGCACTCAGAGATTGTGCCTATGCAAGAGAAGTTTGGATTAACAGTCTGAATAGTGATGATCTCATCAACTTCTTTCAGCTGGAAGGAAAACAATGGATCGGTAAGCAGATACAGAAGGAACCCAGCAAGAGAAAATGCCTACTAATTACGTGTTGGTTCATTTGGGGGACCCGTAACCAGCAGGTGTTTGAGAACCAGCCCATGACTGTGGAAAGACAGATACAAAAAATAACGAATGAACTTCAATTGATAGACAAGGCATGGAGAAGTAACTCGGAATGCCAAGTATGTGAGAACGACAATCAATGGAGAAGGCCGCCACTGGGATATATCAAGATGAATACTAACGTGGCTTGGAAACCAGACAAGACCACAGTGGCTATCATAGCGTGGGACTCCAAGGGTTGCTGGATAGACGGACATGTTAGGAGTTTCAAGGCGAGTTCAGCCACCCATGCGGAAATCATAGGAGCTGATATTGCCCTTGAGCTAGCAAGAAGGAACAATATTTCATACCTTATTCTCGAAACTGATTGCAAAGTGTTAGTGGATATGATTCATTCGAAAATGGAGCATTATCCAAGGTATGCGAGACTCTTAACCAAGATCAAGCAAACTTTAGATGACAATCCGAGAGAGTGTAACTTGATGGCGGACAAGATAGCAAAAGTTTTTCAAAAACAACCTGGAGGGTGCTTTGATTTGCCCAGACCACCTGAATGTATTGCAAATCTCTTAATTCTAGAGAAATGTAATGGAGATAGTATCTCCAAATTTAATTCACGCAATATTTTAAAAGATTGTATTTGTTTTCCGTATTGGCTTGCAAGGGGAGGGCAAGATGAATAAAATAACCTCCTGGCTTCTCCAAAAAAAAAGGTAGATAAACAATATGGAAACTATTCAGAGCAAAGGATAAGAAATGGATTTGAAATGTAACAAGTGTGTTTTGAACAAAAAGAGAAATATAACATGAGTAAAATGTGATATTAAATAAATTCTTGCAGTGATATAAAGAATGATGAATAATCTATTCTTATCGTGAATGTTTTAATGTTATGGATGTTTATTCTATATGATAAAAATGAGAAGGATAAGTAACAAAAAGTAAGTAGTAATGAATGAGGAAAGAAACAAGAGAAAACAAATGGCTGTCAGCAATATGTGAATTTGTTTTAAAGAAGTATAGTTTTTTGAAGGCATTTCAAGGGATGAAAAAATTATTTTACATATGATTTCAGTTGTACATGTGCAAACAATATGTTAATTAAAGGTGTCTGATAGTTGTAGTCATTCATACCAGTAATCCATCTTAGTATTGTACAATTGTGGTATAGTGATATGGGTTCAATGATTATGGAACAAATGGAGGGTTACCCTGAATAAGGTAGTCTTACCTATTCACTCACATGAATAGAAGGGATGGTAACCATATTGTATTGATATGTAACCCTAATGAGGTATAGCTTGTTATACCTAGATTTAATATAACTAAGTGATGGTAATTGTGTATGAATAGTCCTTGAATGACTAATACAATAATGGAGTACTCTGTTACTGTTGTTGAAACCCTAGTATGCTATAACCTGATGGTTACACCATGATTTATGTGTGGGTTCATACTTGAGAAGAGTATGGAATATGATGGTGATGCTTCACCTTATGCATCCATGATCCAATGGGAATGTCGTGAGTTAGGGTTTGGGTATGAGTGTTGATTAGTAACATTAATATAATTTATCTTGTAAACCTAACTCTAATGCAAATAGATAAAGGTGTGTATTCATGTTTAACCTTCTTATATGATGGCATGATGGTGAAATAACATCCTTAATATGATCATAACCTTAATGTGTTAATTGGTGGTTATCATAGCCACATGATTGATAATTTCTTATGCTAAACATGTGCATTATGAATATGTTGAGTGTTGATTATATCTATATTCCTTGCATGTTGATGTAATAAAGAAATGTTCTTAATGTTAATATAACCCTGCTATGATTGTTTATGAATATATCCTAGCTCATTAATGCAATATTGTGTTGATCTGGTGTATTATATGTAAGTGATGTTGTTGAGCCTTGTTATAAGGCATGCAAAGATAACGATGATCTTGTAGGGAATAGTATGATGGTCTTAATGACCTTTGGCATGGATGAGCCCTGGATGAGGTGTAATCATCTTGTGTTGACAAGGGTTGATACCTTGTGATATTGTGAAAAGGATTTATATATTGTGATAGTATGATGACTAATATGATCTCATGAATGGCAAGTGAATAGTACTCTGTGACGATGAGATGAGAAATCATGTTTCACCTGTTTTATATAGTTTATAAATTGTGACTTGAAGAGGAACAAATGACTCAATGTTGAAAATAAAATTATAGACTATAGTATTCAAAAGCTTAAAAGGAGAGAAATACCCCTTGTAAAGGTTCTTCAGAGGAATCATGTATAAAAGAAGTTACTTGTAAAGTATAATCAAAGATGTTTAACAAGTATCTTTTCCTCTTTTAGAAATTTTAAGATGAAATTTTTATTTAAGGGGAAGAATTGTTACAACCCGTTCCTAGCTTGGCTGGTAGTCCTAGAGATTTAAGATAATCTTAATGCTCATCATGTTTTTGTTAGTAATACTCTATGTTGTGCTTTATCTTAACCTTAGTGACCTTAAGTACTTTTTTGGGTAACTCATAATCAAGACTTAAGCATACTATGAAGATCCGATTTGGAGTTAATATAGCATTAACCCATACATATATATGCAAGAAGAGAGTTAATGACATTGGAGGAAATAATTAATAAATGATTTATCATTTGAGAATTTTCATCAAAACAATATTGTAGGATTATGTAGAATTCAATTATGAATCCAACAAAAAAAGAATGAATCAAATCAGAGTTAAAATGAGAGAGTTATGCCCTTTTTAGTGAACATATATAGAGAACCATGATCGCGACCGACATCGCGACCGACGCTGCGTCGACACCACGATCGACGTTGCGTCGACACCATGATCAACGCTGCATTGACACCATGACCCATGACACTGCATCAACATCGTGACCCGTGATGTTGTGTTGACACTTTGATTGTGGTCTACACTGTGACCCGTGACGCCGCGTCGACACCGCGACCCATGATGTTGCGTCGACACCACGACTGCGATCGATGCCGCCCAGGATAACAAATCGTAAAACGATCTTATCTTGAGCTATACTTATCTGTTTTTAACTAAATGAAGTATGTTGGAACTGCAATTCAATCATTTATCATTCCAGACATCTTTCTCTATGAGAGGGTGACCTAGAGGGTGATTTTTGGGAAAGAACGTGAAGAATGATGGAAAACCAAAAGGGTTGCTATAGACCCAACTTGGTAAGTAGTTTTATCCATCAATTCTTCCTCCTCTTCATTTCTCCTTGCTCAAAATCCCTAATCCAACAAATTTGAGGTTTGGGTTAATCTCTGACCTTCATCTTCTACCTACAGCAGATCTTCTTTAGGGATGAAAGGAAGAAGGAACTGCTAATTTTATTTGAGAGTTTCAGAGATGGGTTGTGTTTTTAAGATACTTTCACACCTTAGGGTGAGTGGGTACTTTCTTTAAACAGTAGATTGTACAAAAATGAGTTAAATCATCAATAATTTTTAATTTCTTAGTATACTTTCACACCTTAGGGTGAGTGGTCTTTTTTATCTGGCTTTTGCAATTTGATATGAAATGGATGATCGATCTATTGTGACAAATTGCAGATGATGAAATCATACTTAAAATGAGTATAATCCATCTAAATGATAATTCTTGTATTATTTGTACATATTATAAGAGTAAACTAAAATCTAAGATTTTCGGCTATGACTGAAATTGTTGTATAATTGAATAAAGAAGTTGGTCTAGTTGAATCTCCTTGCTTACAAATGATTGTTTTATTTGTATGTGTATTACATATATGTTAGATATGATCTTGCATTTCATTTGATGATATCAATGTTTGCTTGATATATCATTTAGAAGGTGAAACCCTAAATAAATGAAAATTGAAGGTTTGTAATTAGACATCTTGATTCAATGTTATTCTTGATGTATGATGGTTTAGTAAATGGCGTGGAAACCCTAGTTCAGTTCATTACAAGATTTCATATATATATATATATATATATATATATATATATTCAATTATATGTGAACTACTGAGAGCAATTCTTATTGAATGATGTTTAAAAATATGATGTATTCAATCTTTATGTGAGTTATGAGATAAGTGAATGAGGTAAATGAAACCATAATGATAGGATGTTCAGTGAAATGAGTATTGTAATATCAATGTTTCTCAATTTAAGATGTGGTGATGCTTAACAGTTCAGTTGTGGTAAATGTTATCAGATGGTTTATGAAATGAATAGTTTACAAAGATGAACAAAGATATGTTGATGTGATGATTAAATTGTGAAATTCAAGTGTGAATTAGACACATAGATGCCCTGAACACTATAGAATCCTCACAGGATGAGGATTGCACTGTGAGGAGGAAATGGTTTCCCAACAAGAGGTAGTCTAGATAGAGGTAAGTTGAAGCGAACCAATAGGGTGTGGGGGTCTTGACCAGTAGGGCAGACTCCTTATAGTTGTGTGGTACCCAACACCAATCGGGGATGTCAGTGGTACCTGTGTTACATGTTGAGTGATCAGTGGTCAGTAGGTCCACTAATGCACAATAAGCCTGAGGGATTTGACTCACCACCTGAGTACCCAAGTTGAGAGGTGGAATATGAGATATCCAGTCGCTCCTATTAGCCGCCGAGAGGCAGACGTGCTGAGGCCCACTGTAGACAGGGTTTAACTCAAGACATAAGCTTAGGAACCCAGGCATGCTTATAATCCTTATACAGTGATATCGTAGCTTGTTGTGAGTCTTTCACATGTTGTGGTACCTCTCATGTGGGTTCAGGGCATAATAAGATGAATGAGATGTTAAACAAGTATGCGCACTTATTCAATTATTCATTGTATGTTTCTGAATTATTAGTTCTCTTTATGATCAATCAAGCATGTTCATATATTGATTCACTCTTGTAGATATCTAGAGTATCCTGCCATATTTATGATTGTCAATTATTAGACTCTTTAAAGCTTGTTGTTGTTATAGTTGACATCAGTTGTTGGACAATATAGCTGTAATTATATAAGTGCTTTAAACTGTTTCTTTGAAGTACTCATTCACTGAGCGAGTAGGCTCACCCCTCTACTCACAATTTTAGGAAAATCATGTGGACTTGAAGAAGGTCAAAGCATCAAAGTAGATCTACCATATGAGCTAAGTATGAGATTAGTTAAGTTCAGTTAGTCCTTGTCACTCTAGGTCCTTGTATAGATGTGAAAGAGTTGTAAATGATGTTATGTATCTTTATTTCCTTGATAAGAGAATGTATCTGATTGTCATGTCATATGTACATGAAAGTGTAAGAAACAGAATGAATGTATGGATGTGTATCATTAATGTTGAGATTATATTAGAGTAATAAAAGTTAAAATCTCTTGTAAAGTTTATTTATGTGATTGGATGCGAGAAAACAAAGAGTTTGAAATGAAATAAAGGAAAATAAAAAGTAAGGGAGTGAACTTTGTATTATGCATAATCCTCAAACTTATGCCCTAATCTCATGGTTAGTGGTAATCATTGGATGTGGGTGTGACAATGCAGACCACTAAAAATTCCATGTTGCGCTACTAGAGCCAATAGGAATAGTTGTCCCTTCAAAAACCAACCTACTATGGTTAATTCACTCTCCTATGTTGTCTCTCCCTTATTGTTCCTACCTTTTACAGGTAGGACTTGTTAGGGCTCTCTATTAACACAACCAGAAAGGAAAACTCTTGTCATAGAGAATTTTTATGTCTCTAGAAAAGTCTCGACTGCCCCTTTATTTATAGGATGGTCAGGTCAGGAGTTATAGTCTGGACGGGAGTCAAAGAGATAGAATTTCATGAATTTTATGGAACTTGAAAATCATGAACCAGTCAATTCACAACTGAACAGATCAGTTCACATGTGACCCGACCGGTTCAACCCTTGAACTAGTTGTTTTACTATGTTTCGTATTCATAATTGTATTGGCATTTAATATTCGATTAATACATAACATGACATCAACATCAATCTTTGATCCAATTGTATTGATCATTGAGCTAGACGATTTACAAGTTGAATTGGTTGTTTAAGACTTTGAACTGGTTGTTTCACTAAGTGAACCAGTTGGTTCATGTCCCAGCTCAGGAAATGGTCAGCCAATGTAGTTTAAAGTGACCTAACACTTGAATCGATCACTTCAACACTCGAACCGATCGGTTCACAGTCCCATCAGTCAACAATCAACGAGTGTTGTTTTTTGAATACTAAAATACTTTAGTAGTCAAGTTAAAAATCATTTATGAATAAACTTCTATTCCAGATGCATCCTATGTGTGTTACCCTATATGTCCCAAGTTAATTTGGCAGTGAATGTCCATTAACCAATTTATGATATCACAAGCAATGAGAGGTATCTAGTAGGTCATTATTACTACACAAGTATTGGAAACTTGGAGAACAACTTCAACCTACAATCCATCATCAGTGTTACCGTGATGGTATAGTTCTTTTGTATCTGATATTCATATTTAACTCAAGGCATGGAATCGTCATCCTATACAACATTCAATCCATGTTCTTTGAACTAGAGCAGACTGTATGAGATGCATGTGAGCTCACATATCACATAATTGAGTCACATGAGTATGGCCATACATTTCTTAGTCTTCCTCATCAAGTGGCATGGATATCAATATCTTGTAAGAAGGACAAATCCCATCTACATCACTCATACTCAATGCCCATGTGTCACAATGAACCCGAGCATCACCTTTATGGCAACCATTATTCAAGGTCACATTGGATGATGTCAATATACATTGAACAACATGTGATGAGTGTAATGACTTCAGGTCTAAGAACCACAATCGCTGCTATCACTGTGAGAGATGATTCTGACTACCATTCCATGGTTTCCATGTATCACTCTCAAGGTGGGTATGATCGGTACATTGTTTTCTAACAAGTACCTATGTGTTTGGTTAGATATCACATATCATGACTGATGAGATTCTATCATCAACCAAATCTAGTCTAATGTATTACTATTGTCTATTTTTCTTCCATAGTAATATTTGACTAGGTACATAACAAGAATGTATATAATCTTATCATACATATGATCTCATTGTTCAGGTCCTCAACCTGAAGACATATGTCATCAAGTAACATCATTCTTTAGACATCTATTACCTTTGTGTCATCATATCATGATTGAGACAAACATAATATATATAATTACCTTTATCATTATCAAACCAAGTATCAAATGCCCCATTACAATCATTGTATGATTGGCTCTTCAGGCATACATACCAACACCCCCTCCCATGCCCAAGAGGATGTAGTATGTAGGACCAATAGGTAGAGTATCCCTTAAGATACACATGTAGAAATCAATTCTCATTCTATCTTGGAAGGTGTCTTGGTGGTAACTGAATTGGTAGTTACATGTGATGAAATCGGGAAGGTTTGGGCGTATGGTGGAGACAAAAGCATAGGAGAGCTAGGGCTTGATATGATGTTATAAACCACTGTATATAGAAAAAGTAGTGATTAGTCTCTTAGATAGGTGAGATGAAGAGAAAAAGAGAGGAAACAAAAAGAAATATCTAGAGGAAATGATAGAGAGAGAATAGACCTAGGTTTATTAGCTATTGAGCATCAAGAGGAAACGAAATTGGATGAAGAAGAGAGATAAAGATATCACATGATCAATCAGGGTCAAGTGAAAAGTATATGAGAGTGAGACAGACTATTGTATTAATGGTAAAAAAACATGAAGGATGAATGACTAGTGAATGAAATGAAAAATAAGAGCCAATTTTAGGAAAATTAATTATATTTATGAAATGCCTGATATATTTATCTATTAGAAGATCTTCTACTTCCTCATTTTATTAAAGAGATCAAGCAAGAATGGGTTAGGGTGAAATTTGGCATGGTGGAGAATTAAAATATGTAGATTCCATTTTTGGATTTAGTTTCTTATTTTCTAAACAACTATAATGTTATCTCATATTTTAGGGTGTATATATACTATTGACATACATACTATTCTAATTAATATCTTTATGTAATAATTCAGAATATGTTTTGTTTTGAATATATATCCATTAAACACTTTCCTTATAACCTAAATCAAATTATAGTCAATAATTTATACAAGTTTTCACTTTTGTGATTATCATAGTTATCATCGTATTCGACACCTCTCTTATATATTTAACGATTGGAATATTTTATAGGATTTTGTTATTGATAATTTAATTCCCTAATTCTTACACGCAACCATATCCATTCTTT
The DNA here is from genome assembly GCA_963693085.1 of Alisma plantago-aquatica. Classification (NCBI taxonomy): domain Eukaryota; kingdom Viridiplantae; phylum Streptophyta; class Magnoliopsida; order Alismatales; family Alismataceae; genus Alisma; species Alisma plantago-aquatica. The sequence goes on along the minus strand of OY856413.1, from coordinate 518,777,834 downwards.
AATCCAAGATTTCTTGTAAATTCATTCAGCTAAAACTAACTAATTTTCTACTAATATATATATATATATATATATATATATATATATATATATATATATATATATATATATATATATATATATTCTTTTATAAACATGTTAGAGTGATACCATCATTATTGTTGATAAGAAGACGTTCCATCTTATTATCATCATTATTTAACTCATTAGTTGAATTAGTTATATTACATGTGAAAATATGTATCTATATGTATTACCTCTTACATACACTTATAACAATATATCAAGTTGTATATTTTGATATCATATATTTTACACTACATTAGTTCCTTTAGGGACCAATGTGTGACAGGCATGTACAACAAATGATTTAGGGTTTATCAAAAAAATGTCCAATTACAATTTAATTTTAATATTAGTTTTCTAAACAATAACTATCATCATCCTATTAAGTGTTGGTAAGGTATGTCCATAGAGAAAATCATGTGATGACTGACATGGAAAATACCATAGAGGATTTGATTAATACTTATGAAGGCAAGCTTCCAATTCATTTTCTTACACTCAGTTATGAGATATTGAGGAAATATTATGAATGTCTAGATATATTACTCAATGATATATGTCTTCAAGTATTAGACTTGAGGAATTGAGATCATATGGATGTTAAGAGTACATATACATATTGTAATTATGTCCCTACTTGGTTGTTACTGTAGAAGGTAGATAGTCACCAGTAACACATAAGACTAGAGTGTGGGTTGGTTGATGACAAAATCTCATTAGTCATGATATGGCAATGTCAAACCAAGAACATAGATACATGTTAGAGAATAGTGTATTGGACAGACCCACCTTGAGAGTCACACATGGAAACCATCATATGGTAAGTCATAGTCAACTCTCATAGTGAAGGTGGTGATTGTGATTCTTAGACCTAAACTCACTGCACTCATCACATGTTGTTGGGTACACTTTGACATCATCAAACACAATCCTAAAACATGGTTTGTTATAACAAGGATGATTGGGTGACTTTGACACATGAGGATCTGTGAGTGATAGATATGGGATTTGCCCCTCCTACTGGAGTATGATATCCTAGCCATTTGATAAGCGAGACTGAAAAATGCAAGCACATGCACATGTGAATAAATATAATTTTTTAGGGCACATTATCTCAGACAATCTGCTCTTGGTTCAAAGAACATGGATTGAATGTTGATAGGATGATGAGTCCCTACCTCAAGTTCATCTTGGATATCAGTAACAAAGGAATTATACAATTGCTACAACACCTTACACAAATTGTAGGTTGAAGTTGTTCTCTAACTTTCCATTCACTTGGGTACTGATGTGCGACTAGCCACCACTCCTTGCTTGTGATGTCATAAGCTAGTTATGGACATTCACTGCCAATGTGATATGGGACCTATCGGGTCACACACAAAGGAACTCATCTAGAAGAGGAGTTTATCTTGAATGGTAATTGGATTGATTAGTAAAGTATTTAGGTATTGAATTTACACAACAAATCAATGGATTGGCGGACTAAACTTCCAAATGACCATCTCACTGGGTGAGATGGTTGTTTAGACATGCCAGATGGGCGTCTCAAGTGTTGAGGTAGTCATTTGGGTTGTCAGGCTGATCTGAGTTTGAATTGGCTAAGTTCTACCCCTGAACTGACCGGCTCATATCGGACTCACCATAAAGTTGTTTGGGTGAGTGAGACGGGCGTCTCGCTTGTGTGAGATGGCTTGATTGAGCCGAATGAATACTCTAGATGTTTCCCAAATAGTTTCAATTGCACATTACTTGTGGTGTAAGGAATTAATATGTGATATTAATTGGATAAAAATTATAAAATCGTGTGTAATTAGGAAACTACTAGACGGCCATTCGGTAGTGTGATACAACCATCTTGCGTGACCAGATGACCGTCTGGGTCACTAGACCATCATTTTGGCTGTCGTAGGTTGTGAAAATTCAAGATTTTCCAGTCCCTTCCATTCCCTCACAGATCCCAAACAGATTGTGAACCCCAACCCAAACCCCTCCTATAAATAGAGGGTACTGGGGGCTTCCAAGAACACGACACAGATAACTGAGAATCAATTCCTCTAACAAATATTGTCATCTCTGGTTGTGGTAATTTAGAGATACCTACCTGACTAGGGAGGGAGAGCTACGGGAGAGAACAACTGAGGATTTTTGTTGTGGGAGAGCACATTGGTGACTAGTATGCTAATCGAAGGGACAACTCCTTCTTATCTATCCTAGTTGAATGACATAATTTTTAGTGGGTCTGTGTGGACTACTCTATAGGTATGAGTCCTTTGGCTGCTACTAGGAGAGAAAAGTCAGCCTACAGTCCATGGTGAGACCACATGAATCTTTGCAAAAGTTGTCATGTTCAATTTCTATGGTGAAGACTAGGAGATGCACATCCACCGTCCAAGGGAAACTAGTTAACAATTGCATTGAAGTGAGTTGTTGTTGTTGGACTTGCTCCAGGACTAGGTATAACTCTTTAAACCACCCTTCCTATTTCATACTAGTTGATGTGATCTTGTTGTTATGGGAATACAGATAGATAAAAAAAATTTCCGGTGCTATACTATGTGCCTATATTTCCCAACAGTGGTATAAGAGTCACGTCAATTTACTATGTTGTAGGATAATCGATATGATCATATTTTGGTTTAATTGTTTATTTATTGCATACAATGTGAATATTTAAACTGTCTCATATACATATCTGATCAAAGACCACATAATCCCAAACTTATATATATATATGCAATTAATACATGTTGTCCTAAAAGAAGATTTGATGGTGGATGTGTTGCATGGTTATGTCCAATACCCAATATATGTGTGTGGTTGGATGGTTTGGTTTTATTCCTATTAATCTTAGTTTGTGAGCTAAGCCTCTACCTCCCTTTTCCCCATGTAAAATTAATTATTTCTTACATTTTCTCCCCTCAAATGTAACTCGAGATTTCTATTTACAATGTAATAGTTTAATAGCAATAGGATAGTTTCTTTCTTGCAACGACAAAGAAGATGATCATCACTGGATGAGACAGCCAATTTGTGAGATGAGCCGACCGTTTGAAGGACTATGGAGGACACAACGATGGATCCCGATGGCCTCTTGGTGGACCCAATCGGCCGTTTGGAAGGAGTCCAAACATCGGCTGAATTGGAGGCCAGACGATCATCTGTGATGACCAACCGACCGGCCAAGAGGTCAGGCGACCGGTTCAAGGGTTGAACTGATCTACCCAGATTGGAAAGCACAGATCTACACCAATAGTAGGTTCATACATATGATGTGATGATTAACCTAGGTGGTAATAATTCCTTGTGCTTGCAAGGAATTACAAATAGACATGGCCATAACCATCACTTTTTGTTGCATGTTTATGTTGTGGGATATAGCATGTATATGATACGTACTATATATATGGTGATTGGATACAGTATATGTATATATATGATATATATAAATCCCTAAATCAAAAATATTAAGTCTAAGATGATTTCCAATAGCAATATATGTGAAAAACTTGTTCGAATAAGCATAGGTTACGCCTTCGCGTAGTGCGCCATCTACTTGTGGAAGCGTGATAGTAATAAAATAGGTTCCACCTCTGTGGGGTGCATTATTATCATATTGTCTATTGGGCCAAGCTTAACTGGTGATTCTCATAGCGTCTGACCCCATAAGCATGCAGATAATTATGCTAAGGAGTTGCACATATTATCTATTAAGAGTTGCATATGATGTAATTGGCAAAAGTTTCCTACCTTAGTAATTAAATGTGTTTTGTGGCATTGGTCGGGCCATAGTTGAATTATCTTGGATCTTGCTCATTAGAAAAGTGTTCACTGCAATTTTTGAATTTGATACTTGAGGTTATCAATTTGAAAAAAATAACAAGAATGATAATGAATCAAAGACCTAATTGCTATCGCTCGAATCACATCAAAAATGAGTTTTTTTGAAAAAGTTGCAAATTCTTTTGTAGAATCAAATGGCAATGAACAACAATCACTTTTTTCTACAATTGGTCCTTGAGAAGGACAAATTTAATGGGAACAACTTCCACAGCTGGTTCAAGACACTGAGAATTGTTCTCACACGTGAGTGAATGCTCTATGTCCTAGAAATACCAGAACCAGAGGAACTATCTCAAAATGTACCAAGGACTGACAAGGATGCTTACAAGAAGCATACTAAAGACGTCGTGGATGTCAAATGTCTGATGTTATGTTCCATGAACTATGAGTTGCAGAGGCAACATGAGAATATGGGTGTGATTGAGATGGTCACACATCTCAAGAATATGTACTAAGATCAGGCAAGAAAAGAGAGATATGATGTATCCAATGCATAGTCCAAATGTAACATGGAAGAAGGTGACTTAATATAGGTCCTCATGTGCTCAAGATCATTGGGTATGTGGAGAATCTTACACGACCAGGATTCTCCTTAGGTCAAGAGTTGGCCACTAACGTGATTTTGTAATCTCTCCCATAGTCATATAGTCAGTTTTTCATGAACTACAACATGAACGACTTTGACAAAACATTGACAGAATTGTTGGGCATGTTGAGAACAGCTGAGGGATAGATAAATAAAGACAAGCCCAAGTCTGTGATGATGCTCAGTAAGACAAGGGGAAGCCTAAAGGCAAAGGAAAACCTAACAAGAGTTCTAAATCTAGCCAGAAGCCCAAGTCTTCATATCTTAAAGCAAAAGGTGGTGAGAAGAAAGTAAGAGGTGATTGTCACCATTTTCATCAGTCTGGGCTTTGGAAAAGAAATTGGCCACTGTGGTTAGAGGAATTGAAAAAGAAGAAGGAAGGCATTGAAGCCTCCACTTCTGGTATAAACATTATAAGACAAATTTGATTACTTCTTCATTTTGGTATGTGATACCAAATATAGATCTGACATACTTATGTGCATGATCTAACAACAAGTAAATGTCTTCATGGAAGGACAACGATGGACAATGCGAAGCTAAAGTTGTGGAAGCTTTAATATACATTTAAATTTATCTTAGCCCAATGGACATGTAATAGAGTTAGTAAAACTGCTATTTAATTATGCCATCAAGTAGAAACATTTACTTTGAAGCATCTTGTATGACAAGGATGATATATCAACAAAGTGATATTTCAAAAGATGTGATCTTGAATGGCAATGCCGAAACATCTATATAGACTTTATACGAAAGATTTTGAGAGGAATGTTTATAATGTTAATACCAAATAATTATAATTGATAACTCAAGACCATCATCAGCACAATCATCTTGGATGTACATATAAGAAATGCTTGTCTAGAATACATATTAATGTTAATATAGATTCCCTTGGTTATCAAACCTAAGGAAACATGCAAAGTCTTGTTTACACATAATGTGACATGACATCTTTCACTAAATGTACTAGGAGGATAAGTTTTCCACTACACCTCATATATGCAATGCATGAAGATCTTATGGAATTATTACTATAGATGATTACTCATACTTCATTCCATTTACTGGTAATATGATGATATGTACTGAGTAAAATGGAAACACAAATATCTAGAAGTCATCAAGGAGATTATAAATGAAGTATGACTTTGATGAAAGTATTAAGAAACTTTGATGAGATCAAATGTTGAAGTACTTTGTATTGATACCTTGAGTACCTTTAAAGAAAGGACCGTGATAATGCATCACAAGTCAAATCTATCTGAACATGACAATGTGTCGGAGTGAAGAAATTATACCATGATGAGTCATAATATGATTATTAATTGATCCAATTTTCTTGTCATAAATATATATCTATCACTAAATAATGTACCATCTGAATGATTTATAAGTCATCATATATGATATGATTTGGGAATGTCCCAATATGTCTAAAGGATTAAAACCTACATTGAGAAAGCTGTTTCTTGAAGAAGGTTTATCTATAAACCATGATTGTTGCATATTACTATTAATTCTAATCCTAATAATAGAAGTGCTTTGTTGATAGAATAACTGAACTCCTAAAGAATCAGTGGGAGTAATAATAGAACTCAAAATGTTTGAGATCAACAAATAAGAACAATGAGAACTAAAAAAATCACATGTTGTTGTGGAATCTCAAGTTCATAATGTAACACAAAATAAAAGTTCTAGTAGAACACATCTAAGATTGGAGGATTGTGAATCCTACAATTCAGATGGGTGGTCATAATAGATGAGCCAACTAGTCAACTAGAAGCTATATCTATAGCGACTGTCACCAAATCGACATCCAAATTGTTACTAATTATGTGGAATAATCATAAGCAGCGGATTAACAAAAATCACTAAAAATTAAAACCATTTTGCAAAGAGATCCATTTCCAGGAAAACTCTTTAAGGAAGAACCAAAACATGATATTCATTATTGATCATATTGTACATACATTGTACTATCTCTTCTCAAGGACAACATATAATAGTTTCTTTCTCAAAACATATATTTAAAGTAACATCAAACCTCGAGACATACAAGCCAAAATCTCAAATTGTTCATTAAACCAACACGTACTAAATCCAAGGACCAGAGAGTACAGAGACGACGCATAGGACTTCTAGCTACAAGACATGACAGATAGTACACTCAACCTGAGCTATCACTGCTATCCCTACTACTGATGTTATCCCTCTGTTGTATGGTATGAACCCCCTCGTGTACGTCCACCTAAAAAATGTGGATCTCATGGGGTGAGACAATTGTCCCAACGAGAGATATATATCTCTACTAACAATGTTATTATCACAGTTAAGCAATATAAAACTGAACAGAGATTCTTTTATATTAATGAGAAGGTTAATCATTATGGATAAGCAGATTAGAGCATTTTTCATCTTTTAAAGCATTGTAACTGTCTAGGATAGAGCACTAAATGATCTGCTCACTTTATAAGGAATATGAAAAACATGTGTATCATTTACCCATCATATTATATCAACATCTCAAGCTTATCCTTTTATAATATTAACATGGTATGACATTCATGAATCATTTTCATTTCTATTTGTCGGCCTCAGCCAATCTGCTAACTAGATGTTAAATTGTACTGATCATGTGAATATACATCATTATGTTTAGCCAGGTATTGGAGTATACCCATCCGGATATCATAGAGTTCAGTCAGGAATTGGACTATACAAATCTTGAGATCACAGAGTTCCTCCAGGCATTGGACTATACCAATCCTGAGATCAAGTTCAACCAGGCATTAGACTATACCAATCTTGAGGTCACAACTAGGCATTGGACTATACCAATCCTGAGATCGAGTTCATCCAGGCATTGGACTATACCAATCATGAAGTCACATCCAGGCATCGAACTATACCAATCTTGAGGTCACATCCAGGCATTGGACTATACCAATCTTGAGATCATAGAGTTCAGCCAGGCATTGGACTATACCAATTCTGAGATCGAGTTTAGTCAGGCATTGAACTATACCAATCCTAAGGTCACAACTAGGCATTGGACTATACAAATCCTGAGATCATAGAGTTCAACCAGACATTGGACTATACCAATCCTGAGACCGAGTTTATCCAGGCATTGGACTATACCAATCCTGAGGTCATAGCCAGGCATTGGACTATACCAATCCTGAGATCACAGCCAGGCATTGGACTATACCAATCCTAAGATCATAGAGTTCAGCAAGGCATTGGACTATACCAATCCTGAGATCGAGTTCAACTAGGCATTGAACCATACCAATCATGAGGTCACAGCCAAGCATTGGACTATACCAATCTTCAGATCATAGAGTTCAGACAGGCATTGGACTATACCAATCCATAGATTGAGTTCAACCAGGCATTGGACTATACCAATCCTAAGGTCACAGCCAGGCATTAGACTATACCAATCCTGAGGTCACAGCCAGGCATTGGACTATACCAATCATGAGATTGTAGAGTTCAGCCAGACATTGGACAATACCAATCCTAAGATTGATTTCATCCAGGCATTGGACTATACCAATCCTGAGGTCACATCCAGGCATTGGACTATACCAATCCAGAGATCATAGAGTTCATCCAGGCATTGGACTATACCAAACCTGAGATCGAGTTAAGCCAGACATTGGACTATACCAATCTTGAGGTTACAGAGTTCAGCCTGGCATTATACCTTGGCCAAGCCATCATACTTATTCACATCCTTTATATAATATAAGTATTCCTCATATCTCCTTCAAGCATATTCAAAACACTATAGCCCTTATTTGTCTATAAGCATAAAGCATGTATGATCAAGGTTTCATTATTATTATTATTGTATCCAATTATTATTATTATTATGTTACTAAGTTTCCGTTTCCTAGTTTATTTTGAACATTATCATTTCCTACATGAGACTTTTATAAACATCTTGTTACCTCTCACTAGGCAACAACTATTCTCGTGGCTCACAAGGCCCATTTAACATCTTGTCACCTCTCACTAGAAAACAACTAACCACATGGCTCACAAGGCCCATTAAACATCTTGTCACCTCTCACTAGGCAACAACTAACCACATGGCTCACAAGGTCCATTAAACATCTTGTCGCCTCTCACTAGTCAACAACTAACCACATGGATCACAAGGCCCATTAAACATCTTGTCACCTCTCACTAGGCAACAACTAATCACATGGCTCACAAGGCCCATTAAATTGTATTATATGTAACGTCATATCTCATACTTAGTGACACGATTTTACCATGCGTATAACGCAAGTGCACGCGTCAATGTAGTATAGGCCCTTGTGAGGCCCGAGTCGAACTCAAGGACACTAAATTATCGGTAGACTACTACTAACTGGTTGCGATCAGCTAAACCCATTAAAAGAGTTTAAGAGTTGTTGTAAAAATAAAAGAAAATAAAATAAAACAAAACAATCGATTAAAGGTTTAGTTTAATCAATTCAAGTGAAGATTTTTAGGATTGCGGTTTCACCGCGGGTTATCATTGTATGAATTTCTATATAATAATTCAGGTTCATCTCTCGATCCGGGTAGTGGCCTGTAGTCAGAATTGCCCACTGTCGTGGTACAATGCACTACCTATGTCTAGGTCGGTTCCACCGTCGTAGTAACCTATACCCTAAACTAGGTGCATTAAAATCGACCTTTGGGTTTCCACCATTAACCGTACATCACCTTGTTCAAGGGATTTGTGAATTAATGTGAATTTCGTCTCTTTTCAACCGTTAATTCTTCTTTTAAAGTAATTAAAGGCATTAGATTGTCATTATGGTGATCAAGCATAACAATATAATTGAGAAAACAAAATCATACCACGGATTTAAGAGATAAATTATGAATTACTATGATAAAAATGTCATACAATGCTTCCCCGGGCTACTCTCGGTCCTAAAGATAAAGGGGATTAGCCCCGCATGTTCATCTCAGAGCAAAACATGGTAGAGAAAAGGGGAAACATGGAGAAAAATGTGAATAAGTAATGAAACCCCTGAACGGAAGAGATCCAAGCATTCCTTGGCGTAGAATGCATGATCTACAGCCTTTCGGCAGTGGAAAACGTCTTCTTCGGCTTCCGGAACGGCTAGGGCATGCTTCTGGGCTCCGTTCTTCTCTCCATACCTTCTCAGGACGTGTGCAGCGGCTAATGACATGATACCTTGCTCTTGGCCGCCGTCATTAGGTATAATCACCGAGTTAGGTTGCAAAAATATCACAGTCGTCAGATTTAGATCGATCTGAAACAAACTTGCATCTGACGGTGTCAATACCATCGACGCGGGTCGATGGTATCGACCTTGCGCGATATCGGCAAGTCTTCTTTTCTCTTCATTGTTGCGCCTGATGCTGACTCGATGCCATTGACGAGGGTCGATGGTATCGACACCCTGAGGCATCGGTTTTATCCTTTTCCGTCGTTGAAGCTCCATGTGTCGATAGTATCGACTTCTGGGTCGATACTATCGACTGTCTTCTCGCTAGCAACCTGATGGTAAGTCGCTACCATCGACTTCCCCGTTGATGGTATCGACCACTGTGCTACTCCTTGCGGCTGGCTGCCTGTGATTGTGTCGATGGTATCGACAGCAGCAGATATGTGTTTTTCCTAAAATTGCAACACAAAACCACATAAGCCGAGATAAAACCTATTATTGTAATCATTTATGCTCAAAACAATCGAATAAGGGAGATTTGACACTGAGAAGGATCATAGACTAAAGTAAATGAATTATGCAATATTAACCACCAAAATGACCAATAAATGCATAAAATATAGGTAAAACAAGTCTATAAATGCGACTCAAAATCATCGTCTCAAGCAACAAAACCTTAGAATAGAATTGCGAGGGTCAACTAAAGAACAGATTATCACAACAAACATCACCATATGATCCCCACCAGACATTCACATTCCGGCCCTCACTAACCACGGAATGATAATTACCCTAAAGGTGACAGTAATCATCCATAAAAGATATCTACCTCAAAATTGATGAACACTATCATATAAGGCAGTTAACATAACAAAATTCTCCGATTCAGACTCAGTGCACCTTGTGATCTCCTATTCTACGTTGCTTGCCCTAACTACCATCTACATGGAAGCAGCTCTCCTGATATCAACAAGTGAGGAGAAAATCATGGTGGCCTACCAATTTGAGCAACGGGTAGATGGAATGGGTGGCTAGTGGAAGAAATGGAATCATTATACAGTTTTAACATGCATAAAACATTAATGACCTAAATGATGCATATGCAAATGAAAATGCCCTAATGCCTACATTTGGGTGGAATGATGCATGCACTAACATCCTGTCTCAAGATGAGATGGAATATCTAAAAAACTACATCATGTACTTATTCTTCTTTAAAATGCAGGTGAGACTATGTTCCTTAATCCCTCTCATTACTACTTACATCCCAACTCTCTTCTTTTTTTTCAATTTTTCTTTTTTTTTCTTTTCTTATTATATTTTTTAAGCCCTTATTTTCATAGCTGACAACAAATTGTTTGTCAGGCTCACTTATTGCTGCATAACTTATACACCTGAAGCATCCAGGAGGTATGGAACAAGTTAATCACCCTTAATGTTCAGAAAATATAAGACGCATGATGTACTCTATGCACAAAAATGTGAATGCAGCTACAACATGATAATTATGCAACTAAATGACACACACCTAAGGATAATGTGCATGTATAACTACTCTATTTTTTTCATTTTCATGCAAAACATGTGAAAATAGTTGCAATGCAAGACCTATCTACATGGAATGCAATCAAATAGATTAAAACCGTAATGTACTTCCAATTCTTATGGTGGAATATGAAAAATAATGGGGTGGATAGATCACAAGACTAATTGACTGAACCTTTGAAAATTATTATGTGTCCCTCCTTACTTACCTGTATGGTAATTAAGAGGTTTCTCTCTCTTATTTCAAATTAAGGTCTCATTATCATTTGATCAGTTTAGGCTCAAACAACCAGTTCCGTCCACTTTTCATGAATCATAGGAATGTACAGTTGTGATTTCTTGTTTTAAAGTTGACAAACCCAATCATTTACTTAAGTTATGTGCTCAAAGTTAAACAACACAAGCTTGCAAAACACTATAAAAAATTTTAAATTTGCCCCTGATTCCCATGTACAAGCAATAAGATGAAACATGACTTAAGACATCCACAATTACACTAGATAGAATGTGGATCCTACAAACAAACTAAAAATTGCAAGATATAAATAACAAAAGACAAAACAACAAAAACTAAAAACTAAAGGATAGAGTTGTTCCAACTCCCCCCTAAGCTTGAATTTGACTATGGCCTCATAGTCAAAAACAACCTCAAAAGGTGGAACAGTGATACCGATCATTCTTCCGGAGGAGGCGGGTACTGCGGGGCCGTGGGGTCCCAAGATGGGTATTGCCCCTGAAAGCTCGGATCATACTGGGGCATGGGCGGAGGTTGTGGATACCCCCCAAAGTAATTCTGGCTCCAGTAATGATCGTAGAAGGGATGCTGCTGCATCTCCATCCTATACAACCTGTCGTGGATGTGCTGTTGGTTTTCAAGGAGGAGGCGCTCATTCTCGAAAATAGCCCTCTGGTTGTCAAGCAGCCGGTTTGTCATATCCTGAATACTAGTGTATGAAGTTGTATGCTGCAGATGGGTGTGTTGGATCTCTTGCAGCATCGTATACATCCCCTACATGGAGTAGACATCCTCGCCTTGCTGCGAGGGTTGTGGTGGCGGAGGCTACGAAGAAGAAGATGCACCCAGATGCATGCAGGGACACTTCCTGGGTGCCACTCGTGCCCGAAGAGGAGTGAAGGCCTCCTCTTCTTCTTCATGCTCATCGCCGTCATTGTCGTTGTCGTCGTTACCACCATCTTCATCAGAGTCATCAATGGCTATGATGGGCCATTGGAAATGCTACACACCCTCAATGTGGAAGATAGGGTCGGGAAGCGCACACTCTTGATAAGCGTGATTAACATGGCAATGTGTGTATGGTAAACCATCATGAAGCAGGATGAGGTTGGAGCGGTGTAGATGTTGGAGGTTGACCTTGCTCCTGGTAGAGAGGGGAGTAAGATGGGAAATATCCAGCCCAAGGTAGACGGCCAATGGTGTGATCAACTCTCCAAAATGGATTGGAGCTTTCCGCGTACTCCTTTTCACAGCCACCATGCACGTCAAGAAAAATGCGCCCCAATTACACTCCTCGCGCTTCAGCAACTTATACAGGAAGAACAAGTCTGTCTCTTGAAACTTGCTGAGAGACAGGTCACCACGCACGAACAAGGTGGTGCAGAGCATGCGGTGAAGAACCTGCACAAACGGATGTTCAAAATCCGCAACCGCCACATTATGGTAGCTCACGGATTTGTCGGGCGGCGTAGTCACCAACTCGGCAAAGATGGCGTCGTAATCCGTCCTGTTGTCTGGTCGCCGATGTTGGTAGTTGTGATGAGCCCAGTTATATATAGAATTGAACTGGTCAATGGTATCGACTCATGTAGCACAATCCGGCTTCCGCTAGTATCGACGGTTGTCGATAGCCTGATGTGGGGGCCTGGATCGATGACGCGTCGATACCATCGACGGCCCACGGATTGACTCTTTTGATGCAGCGATCTTTGTTGATTGCCTCTCGTGGATCGGTGACATGTCGCGTCGATACCATCGACTCAAGTCGATAGTATCGACTCTGCTTAGGGAAAACACCCTCGTGAGGCCCGACCGCCACTTTCTTCCTGTAACTGGGTCGATACCATCGACAGGCCCGTCGATGGTATCGACTTCACTGAGACAAATTTGTCTGAATATCTCCAGAGATCTCGCGAGCATCGACACCGATGTCTATACTATCGACCTCATTTTTGCGATCAACCTGATGGTGTGTCGATACCATCGGCGAGGCCTTCGATAGTATCGACTCAGTGAGATTTTTGCAGCCTCCAACCTGTACCCATCTCGATACCATCGACACAAGGGTCGATGGTATCGACCCTGCCTCGGTCCTGCACATTGAACAAACGATCAAGGTATCATTTTTACACTAAAAACAAAATCAAATCAAACCAAAGTACAAATGTGGAAGAAACTAAATGAAGCTACCGATGGCTGGGTTGCCTCCCAACAAGCGCCCTTATTTAACATCTTAGGCTAGAGGACATCAAGCTCCTCATGCATCTGGAAGCGTAATGAGTTTGACCTCATTCATTTTCCTTGTGTAGTCCTCACCGAAATACAACTTCAATCATTGTCCATTAACCAAGAATGTTGTCTCGCCATCATGCACTATGATTGCACCATGTGGCCTGACTTCCTCTACGGTGAACGGTCCACTCCATCAAGATTTCAATTTCCCGGGATGCATCTTCAACCTGGAGTTGAACAAGAGTACACGATCTCCTTTCTTGAATACGTGCATCTGAATATGGCGATCGTGAATCAGCTTTATTCGCTCCTTGTAGATCCGCGAGCTTTCATATGCATTCATCCTCAGCTCGTCAAGTTCGTTCAGCTCAAGCAACCATTTCTTTCCTGCCTCGTCGTAGCTCAAATTCAGCTTCCTAAGCACCCAGTGCGCCTTATGCTCCAATTCCACCGGCAAATGGCAGGCTCGACCGTAACCCAACCTAAAAGGTGTAGTGCCTATAGGTGTCTTATATGCCGTCCTGTATGCCCACAAAGTGTTCGGCAGCAAGATACTCCAGTTCTTCCTTGTCGAAGCAATAGTGCGCTCCAAGATCTTCTTAATCTCCTGATTGGAGACATCCACTTGCCCCTGTGTCTGCGGGTGGTACGGGGTACCAATGTTGTGCTTTACCCCGTACTTTCTCAACAATGTCGCAAACTTCTGATTCCGGAAATGTGTACCTCCATCACTAATGATCATTCTTGGTACACCAAACCTGCAGAAAATGTGTTCTTTGACAAACCTACACACTACGGCAACATCATTAGTCCTAGTGGGTATTGCCTCTACCCACTTCGATACATAGTCAACAGCTAATAAAATGTACAAGTTAGAATTGGAGGACACAAAGGGTCCCATAAAATCAATACCCCACAGATCGAACACCTCGACCTCTTGAAATACATTGAGGGGCATCTCCTGTCTTTTTGAAATGTTACCTGCCCGTTGGCAGGAATCACATTGCCGCACATAGTCATAGGCGTCCCTCAACAAAGTAGGCCAGTAAAGACCACTCTCAAGTACCTTGGTTGCAGTTCTAGAACTTGCATAGTGGCCACCCGTCGGTAGAGTATGGCAATGATGTAAGACACTTTTGTATTCCACCTCCGGTACACACCTGCGCAACACACCATCCCTACACTGCTTCAACAGAATAGGGTCATCCCAGAAATAATAACGCAAAGAATGGAAAATTTTCTTTTTCTCTTGGTATGTCCAATCATCTGGAATAATTTTGCAAGCAAGATAATTAACAATATAAGAAAACCAAGGATCTTTAGATTTCACAGATAAAAGTTGTTCATCAGGAAACGTCTCGGTAATGGGTATATGCATGTCCTTCTCATCTACCCTTTCCAACCTAGAAAGATGGTCCGCAATCACATTTTCAATGACCGCCTTATCTTTGATTTCAATATCAAATTCTTGTATAAGTAAGATCCACCTAATAAGTCTAGGTTTGGCATCTTTCTTTTCCATCAAATACTTTATGGCGGCGTGGTCCATCCATACCATGACTTTTGATCCAACAAGATATTGCCGAAATTTTTCAAAAGCAAAAACAACGGCGAGAAGTTCTTTTTCAGTTGTCGTGTAATTCAACTGTGTGTCATTTAAAGTTTTGGATGCATAGAAAATCACAACGGGTTTATTGTCCACACGTTGTCCTAAAACAACCCCAACTGTGAAATCTGACGCATCACACATCAACTCAAACGGCTTGGTCCAGTCCGACGTTTGCACAACCGGTGCGGAAATCAGTTTTTCTTTAAGCACGTTAAACGCATGTAAACACTTTTCGTTAAAATCAAACACAACATCCTTTTCCAACAACTCAGATAATGGTTTGGTGATTTTAGAGAAATCTTTTATAAAGCGGCGATAAAAACCGGCGTGACCTAGAAAACTCCGTACCCCTTTAACTGAATTCGGTGGGGGCAATTTGGAAATAACTTCGATCTTTATCGGGTCTACCTCCAATCCTTTGCTAGACACTTTATGTCCAAGCACCATCCCTTCGCTGACCATCATGTGGCATTTATCCCAATTGAGGACCAAATGTGTGTCCTCATAGCATTGCAAAACTTTGCCCAAGTTGTATAAACATTCGTCGAAAGATGCACCATAGACGGAGAAATCATCCATAAAAACCTCCAAACAGCGTTCAACCATATCGGAGAAAAATGGCAAGCATGCAACGCTGAAAGGTTGCCGGTGCGTAACAAAACCCAAATGGCATATGGCGGTATGCAAATGTTCCGTAAGGACAAGTAAAGGTGGACTTCTCTTAGTCCTTAGGATCAGTGGAAATCTAATTGTACCCCGAATAACCATTGAGAAAACAAAAATGAGATCGACCTACTAAACGCTCTAAAATCTAATCAATGAATGGGAGAGGGAAATGGTCCTTAAGCGTAGCAGCATTCAATCTATCGTAGTCTATACATACACGCCACCCGGTTACCAAGCGGGTCGTGACAGGTTCATCTAACAAATTATGTGTAACAGTAATTCCCCCCCTTTTAGGGACTACCTGTATAGGACTCACCCACGTCGAGTCGGATATAGCATAGATGATACCTGCAGAAAGGAGCTTGATCACCTCCTTCTTGACGACCTCCATCATGCTAGGATTTAGTCGACACTGTGGTTGAATTAGCGGTTTGGCTCCCTCCTCGAGCCGGATCTTGTGCTGGCACAATGTAGGGGAGATCCCTTGATGTCTGCGACCGACCACCCGAATGCACCTCGGTGGGTCTTCAACACAATCAGCAATTGATCTTCCTCCACGACACTCAGATATGCCGAAATAATCACTGGCAGCTTCTCACCCTTAGCTAGAAATGCATATTTCAAGTGCGGTGGCAATGGCTTCAATTCCAAATCTGGCGGGCTGATTAAGGATGACTGAAGCAGTGGTGGGAGTTCTCCAAGGTCTTCATAGTACCTAGCATAAAAACATGGAAGCTCCTGAAGCATCTTGGCACACTCTTTTAGTGACTTGCTTCTCATCCAATCATGTGTTATATTAACCAGGTAGGCTTCAAGTGGTAATTCTGGATATGCATTGAAAACAGAACTTGCTATGGCCTCATCTTCAGTAGAAGGTGGGATGTCCTCCTCTTCATCATTAGGAAAACCCACAGCCTTGCCAAGAGACACAACCTTGGTCTGCTCCATGACATCTACAGCCAGTGTCCCCTTCTCCACCTTAGTCATTACATGAGCCATACCTAAAAACGGCTTCCCTAGACATAAAGAGATATTCTGATCAAAGTGCTTCATCATGCAGCACTGCTCCTTGGCTTTCGATTGTGTGGTGTTGGAAGGCATGACCATCTCAAAGCGATCGTTAGTGATACCCAAGGTCAAACAACCTCTCCCCATCTCAAGTATCATGTCAGTTGTATCTTGGAAGGGTCGTCCAAGGAGTAACTCATTACCCTGTTCATCTTGCATTTCCATTACAACAAAGTCTGCTGGAAATACAAACCGATCTACTTTCACCAACACATCTTCACAAATACCAAACAGCTTCACCACTGAATTATCCACCAACTGTATTGTCATATTGCTCGGCCTTGATTCTTTCAATCCCAGTTTCTTGAATGTAGAGAGAGGCATCAAGTTTATATTTGCCCCTGAGTCGCATAGTGCTTCGCCAAATTTCACCTTACCAATAAAGCATGAAATATTGAAGCAGCTGAGATCCTGCCTTTTAGGTGGCAATGTGCCCATGATGAAGGCACTCACCTGTTCCTTGAGAACCACAACCTCAGTATCAGGGATTTTCCTTTTCTTTGTGATGATGTCTTTCAAGAACTTCCCGTAGGAGGGTATCTGCTCGATTGCTTCTAAAAATAGAATGTTGACAAAGAGCTTTATAAAACTGTCCAGAAACTTCTTGAACTGGGCGTCCACTTTCTTTTCTTTCACGCTATTTGGATATGGGACCGGGACAGCATGTGCCCTTTGATGCGGCGGCACATATGGTGTCCTTTTTTGTGTCTCTTCCTCAACAACAACAGGGTCTGTTGTGACATCCTCTGATATATCCTCAACCGGCTCTGTGACTCAAATTGGAACTTCCTCTGTGGCCTCACCTTCGGTTTCTGACTGGGGTTTGCTTGGTTCATCGGCCCTGGGGTTTAAAATCTTCTTGCCACTCTGTAGCAAGATTGCCTTCGCCTGTTGGTTTCCTCATGGAATGTTTGTGTTCCCTGGAAAGCCTTGTTGCGCTGGCTTCTTCAGATTTTCTATCTCAGCTGCCATTTGTGCCAGAGATGTCTCTATTGTCCTCATCTGTGCCCCATGGCTTTGTAGAGTATGCCCAAATTGGTTCATGAATTCCCCTTGTTGCTTGATCTGCTGACCAAACGTGCTCATCAGTTCTTGATTTTTCTTGAACACTTGATTGAGAAACTCAGTGCTCTTATCCTCCGCCGCCGGTTGGGGTTTTGTGTCGGGGTCCTGCAAGAAATTATTTGGGTCCTTCCAGGAAAATTTCTTGTCTTTCCTCCATGCATAATCGTTGTTTCTGTACCCCTGTTGCTGGCGCATGAATTTCACTTCAGCCTCATCATCTGATCCTGCATCTTCTTTCGCAAGCAGTTTCTTTGCGAGAAGGTCCATATTATCATTAAGTTTTTTGATGGCCTTTGACTCCCCCACAGTGCAAACATGCTCAACGGCGTCTCTGTCGCCCTAGGATTGCTTCTTGGCCATGTTTTTCAGAATTTCCCAACACCTTGTGTCTGTGTTGTTTAAATAGAACCCTGAACCTATGGAGTCTAGGTTACTTCTATCATGCTCGGAAAGAGAAAAATAAAATATTTTGACATGTGTCTCCTTGTCAAGCCCATGATGCGGGCACCTCCTTAACATGATCTGAAACCGCTCCCAGGTCTCAGAGTAAGTCTCTCCTACCTTTTGGGTGAAATTATGGATTTTCCTGATCATATCATTTGTCTTCTCGGGAGGAAAGAACCTTTCAAAGAACACTTCCACCATGTGGTTCCATGATTCCACATATTCATCGTTAAGATTGTGCAACCATTCTCGTGCAGTTCCCGCTAGAGAGCTCGGAAACAGCTTCAGGTACAGTGTCTCCTGCGGGAACATGTCTATCTTGATCATGTCGCAGTTCTCCACGAATTGACTTATGTGAGTCACCGGGTCTTCGTTCTTTAGCCCATAGAATGCATTTGACTTGACCAAGTTGATTAATGCAGGATCAATCTTATAGGTCAGAATGTTGATCGTCTGCTTCTTTATTGGCCCCTTTGAAGCGGATGAGGAAGAAGCATTTATCTTCTCCCATGTCGTCTGCTCTTCTGCCATGGCTTCTTGTTCTGAGTCGGAATCTATTTCTTCCAGGTGGTCTTGATTGTAATCCTCCTTGTCGTCAGGTCCCGGCAATGGAACCTCTGGTGTAGGTTGTGTGTAGTCAGTGCTACGCATCCTCACCATGCACAATACCTGCAAAATGATAATTTCAGTTTAGTGTCGTGCTAGACGATTACAAAATGTGAAAATAGACTATGAATTTTAAAACTGATTTCAGAATAATAATAATAAAAATTAAAATGTGGCCTAGAATGGTCGCTTGCAGCACTCGTAGTGCCGACAATTGCCGTGTCCCCGACAACGGGCCAAAAACTTGACACGGTTTTACTGTGGGTAAAACGCAAGTGCACGCGTCAATGTAGTATAGGCCCTTGTGAGGCCCGAGTCGAACTCAGGGACACTAAATTATCGGTAGACTACTACTAACTGGTTGTGATCAACTAAACAGATTAGAAGAGTTTAAGAGTTGTTGTAAAAATAAAATAAAATAAAATAAAACAAAGCAATCGATTAAAGGTTTAGTTTAATCAATTCAAGTGAAGATCTTTAGGATTGCGGTTTCACCGCGGGTTATCATTGTATGAATTTCTATATAATAATTCAGGTTCATCTCTCGATTCGGGTAGTGGCCTGTAGTCAGAATTGCCCAGTTTCGTGGTACAATTCACTACCTATGTCTAGGTCGGTTCCACCGTCGTAGTAACCTATACCCTAAACTAGGTGCATTAAAATCGACCTCTGGGTTTCCACCATTAACCTTACATCACCTTGTTCAAGGGATTTGTGAATTAATGTGAATTTTGTCTCTTTTAAACCGTTACTTCTTCTTTCAAAGTAATTAAAGGCATTAGATTATCATTATGGTGATCAAGCATAACAATATAATTGAGAAAACAAAATCATACCACAGATTTAAGAGATAAATTATGAATTACTATGATAAAAATGTCATACAATGCTTCCCCGGGCTACTCCCGGTCCTAAAGATAAAGGAGATTAGCCCTGCATGTTCATCCCAGAGCAAAACATGGTAGAGAAAAGGGGAAACATGGAGAAAAACGTGAATAAGTAATGAAACCCATGAACGGAGGATATCCAAGCGTTCCTTGGCGTAGAATGCGCGATCTACAACCTTTCAGCGATGGAAAACGTCTTCTTCGGCTTCCAGAACGGCTGGGGTGTGCTTCTGGGCTCCGTTCTTCTCTCCACGCCTTCTCGGGACGTGTGCAGTGGCTAATGACGTGATACCTTGCTCTTGGTCGCCGTCATTAGGTATAATCACCGAGTTAGGTTGTAAAAATATCACAACCATTGGATTTAGATCGATCTGAAACAAACTTGCATATGACGGTGTCGATACCATCGATGCGGGTCGATGGTATCGACCTTGCGTGATATCGGCAAGTCTTCTTTTCTCTTCGTTGTTGCGCCTGATGCTGACTCGATGCCATCGACGAGGGTCGTTGGTATCGACACCCTGAGGCGTCGGTTTTATCCTTTTTCGTCGTTGAAGCTCCACGTGTCGATAGTATCGACTTCTGGGTCGATAGTATTGACTGTCTTCTCGCCAGCAACCTGATGGTAAGTCGCTACCATCGACTTCCCCGTGGATGGTATCGACCACTGTGCTACTCCTTGCGGCTGGCTGCCTGTGGTTGTATTGATGGTATCGACCACTGTCGATGGTATCGACAGCAGTAGATATGTTTTTCCTGAAATTGCAACACAAAACCACATAAGTCGAGATAAAACCTATTATTGTAATCATTTATGCTCAAAACAATCGAATAAGGGAGATTTGACACTGAGAAGGATCATAGACTAAAGTAAATGAATTATGCAATATTAACCACCAAAATGATCAATAAATGCATAAAACACAGGTAAAACAAGTCTATAAATGCGACTCAAAATCATCGCATCACTTAGCTATGCTCATTATCTCATGCTACTAGCATGGTTTCAATATGGTTAAAGTTTCCCCTTTATTAACCAATTATAATTTCAACTCTTATCATTACCCTTCATTAGGGTTAAGGTTTCCCTATTAAAACCATATAGGGTTTTCAAGTACATTCATCAAGACTCAAACCCCAATTCAGTCTCCACACATATTAGGAGTATCAATGTATACTCATTACATGAGTATTAAACACGTATAAGTTTCTCTCTCATTCTCACTAGGATATTGATTACATCATACTCCATTACGTTAGCTCAATCCTTCTCTCAAGGTACATTGGCCCATATTTATCAAAATGCATTAAACTCTTTATGTCTTAATGTATCATGTGACATAACACACTTCATGTGTCACTCAATCAAGTATATTTAATTGAGGCGCTTCCACCCTATCGAGAAAAGAGGTGTGTGTATGCTTCACACCATATAGGGCAAAGAGGTGTGTGTGTGCTTCACACCATCTCAGGCAAAGAGGTGTGTGTGTGTGCTCCACACCATATCGGGCAAAGAGCGGTGTGTGTTCTCCATACCATATCGGGCAAAGAGGTGTGTGTATGCTCCACACCATATCGGGCAAAGAGGTGTGTGTATGCTCCACACCATATTGGGAAAAGAGGTGTGTGTATGCTCCACACCATATCGGGCAAAGAGGTATGTGTATGCTCCACACCATATTGGGAAAAGAGGTGTGTGTGTGCTTCACACCATATTGGACAAAGAGGTGTATGTATGCTCCACACCATATTGGGCAAAGAGGTGTGTGTATGCTCCACACCATATCAGGCAAAGAGGGGTGTGTGTGTGCTCCACACAATATTGGGCAAAGAGGTGTGTATGCTCCACACCATATCGGGAAAAGAGGTGTGTGTATGCTCCATACCATCTCAGCCAAAGAGGTGTGTGTATTCTTCATGCCATAT
Source organism: Alisma plantago-aquatica (assembly GCA_963693085.1). Lineage (NCBI taxonomy): Eukaryota > Viridiplantae > Streptophyta > Magnoliopsida > Alismatales > Alismataceae > Alisma > Alisma plantago-aquatica. Next base: position 518,755,852 of record OY856413.1, on the reverse strand, counting down.
CGGGCAAAGAGGTGTGTCTATGCTTCACACCATATCGGGCAAAGAGGTGTGTGCTTATGTGCTTGAACCCGATATCACTTTATAAGATGATACCATCATCTTCAAGATATATACCTTCGTTCTACTTGTTCTAGTTCATGGGAAACAGTCCTAAGTTACTACAAGAGCTCATGGATTCATCAATTATGCAAGAAAATTCTATTTGAAAGTAAATCATTTAACTAAGGCAAGATTTATGGTAAATAATAACATAATTGAGTTCAAGTTATATAACCCACCTCAAGAGTAACTTCAAAGCTCCAATCTCCAAAGCTTCATGTTTACAAGGTTGAAGGTGAGCTTCTCAAAGTTCCAAGACTTGATCTCCTCAGCCCTATGCATGATACCTCACCACTTGAGGCCGATATCCCTCACTTATGGTTGATATCCCTCACTTGGATGATATCACTTTGCAATGGGTGATATCACTTTGCTATGGGTGATACCAAAGCTCTATGCACGATACTCCTTCACCCTTGCATGATATGTAGACTCTTTGCACTATATCTAAGAGCAAGGGGTGATATATTTTGAAAATTTCCACTTATGGGTGAAAGGAAGGGTATACATACTTGAGGTTCATGAAAAAGTGTGTATATGAGGTGTCACCATTTTAAGCTACTAGGTGTCACGTTTCCATGCATGTTTGACACCTCTCCTTGAATGAAACATATTTATCTTGACTTGTAAAACAGTATAGGATAATCTAGTGATGATATTTCGGCCATTAGTTATCTTGTTTTATAAGATATCTCATCTTTATCTCATAAATTAAGCAAACTGATACAACTTTTGCAAGGATCTTCTAACTCGACATGGATCACCTCCTTGATGTGCTTTACTCGTCATGGACAAGGACAAGTGTTCAAAAACCGATATGGGATCCCCTCTATGGATCCTTGGCCGATAGGCACTTCCATATGGACTCTACAACCCAATACAAGCTCAAATTAGGGTTTCACATACAACACTTTCTTGGTCTTTTCATCACCAAGAGTATCATACTCAAATATGATTCAAATATGTTGCCTCTTTATTTATATTTCCTATAAATGATACTAGGAGGGAGTAGGGACACTCTATAGGTGTAATTTGCATATCAACCCTATACTTTGGGTAAATTACAACTTGCACCAAAATTGGTACACAAGTCACTAGCATTATTCAAACAAGTTCAAACTTGGAATTTAGGCTCTCCACAAGCTACCACTTTGCATCATTATCTCTATAATGATGATAAAACATATGATGCATGTTCAACATATGACATATTGCAGTATAACCCCTTATCTTGGGTAAATTGCATTTTGGTCCAAAACATGATAACATTGCTCAAACATTATTCAAACAGGACCAAATTTGAAACATAAGTTTGCTACCTGATAGAATAACACTTTAGAGGATTATATTAAAGTTCTAAGAAACTTACGTAGCCAAAAAAATAGGGTTACCTCATAACCCAAGTCAGGGTCATTACAAGTTATAAACCCCTAATAAGGATTTCGTCCCCAAAATCCCAAGTAAAGGGAGACAAATATTGTTCATTCATCATATCATCTGGTCTCCACATAACATCTTAATGTCATGGAGATGCCATATAAATTTGACCAACACAAAGTCCTTTCACATAGGGTTATCATAGAATCTGTCATACAAGACACATACTCCAATGTCCTTTTCATTATTGACTGTAGAGTCAACTCTGTGTCAGGTAACATTTTTCTTAGTTAGAGAATCATTATACATACCTTATTTAACTCAGGTGTCAAACCTCACTAATTTGTCACCTTTTCAAGTTACATATTTATGTAATAACATCCTTGATCTTGGGAGTTTTCTATACCCCTCACTTAATTTGTCATTTCACTTTCAAGGAAAGACCAGAGTTGCATTCTGTCACCCACTTGGGACTACAAGTATTATCATGCATCTATTGTGCCACTCAAATCTACTGACACAACACTAAACTTTCTTATGACTTGTATCAATTATCCCTTTAGCTATTTATTTTCTTGTCATGAGGAGAGGATACTTATTAAAGAAGAACTATCTCATAGGTATCTCTAGATGTTATGTATAAGCTACCTCAACAAATCTAGATAGGGATATTCTAAGAAGTTATCTTTAACTTGATCAACCTTTCCCAAAACAATTCTACAATTGTTCCTTCAACTCATACATCTTTTTTGATGTCATGTTTATGCGGGGCATAAACCTTTAACATATGGTATCCATACTACAGTATGTAACTAGACTAATTTCGATGTTGTCCCTTCTAGGTCACCAAACATTATTCATCTTATCATGAGGCATGTTTCCATCTTCTCATATTATTGAAAGTTCTTGGATACTAGGATTCTTTACCTTGTTATCCATTATATGTGTCAAAAATACATCACATCATCATCATTTCCATCCTCTATTGTTATTACTAAAACCAAACATATAATAGGACCTTTCTTAAATCTCGGGATATTACTTAACACATATACTTTGTCTTGGAACTAAGATCCAAGACTAGTTGATACTTTTCAAAGTATCCATCTATAGATTTCTTCTAATCCATGCACATCAAGTGTCATAAGACTTACTTGATTGTCATGTACTGAAAGGTAAAGAGCACAAGGAAACATAGTCCTTTTTATCACCCCATCATTATTCAAGATTGTAGAGATTATCACCTTCTTTGAGTATTACATGAACTTTCAATTATTCATGTGTCATTCAATCTTATTTCCTCTTAGGTTCCTTAACTTCAACATAGAAATTATAGAGATTATTACATGTCACCACCTCTCAGTATTATCATCATCATGATTACCAGATCCGGGTATTCAAACCCTCAGTTCATCACTGAACATTGTTACCTCTCATAAGGTAACTGTTACGTCTAGGTCCTCAGACCAAGGTATACATTAACTCAGATTTCTCCATATATCAATTAGGATGTGGTAGAAATATCCATTCCACATCTTTTACTTCATTATGCTCTTTAGTTTGTCTCAAAATGACTACTTGATCAGAGTAATCAGAAAGATAGCAATCTAAGAGTTCCATACTTACCATGCCTTCAATAGATGAATACCTGGCTAGGGTATTCAAGAACTGAAATTAGGTAGCATGCATTTGTTTTATATTATGTTTCATTTCTTTAAATTTTTAATACTTAGTATCCCAAATTTTCTCTGGGTTTTTCTTTTACATCTCTTCCCTTCCTTCATGAAGAGAGAAATTTCAAAACATATAAGAGAATATTGGACTGAATACAAGTTCTCATCCTTCATATCTCTTCCTCATGTCCTCATAGGACTAACTAAAGGAAGCTCGACAACAACTACCTTCTTATAATTATCAGATAAAATCTAGAGAAGACATATCAGAATGAGAAAGCTCTATCTGACTATCACCCCTCGCAGTCATCTACCACTTTAGGTTGACTCAAACATAGAGTCAATTTGTTTCATGTTATTACTTTTGCCTTTTTACACTTTTGGGTTGTAACTTTCGTAAGCCCTACCGAGTCTGCCTCAGTTGTTGGGTCATTTCCTCCCTTCTTTTTGATCAAAAGCGTTTAGTATGCTCAACATGTCTATATCTATAACATGTCTTATCCTCGTATCATAGTCTTATCGGTTTAATTACCGATATAGTAGCTAAGTCAGGAGTTCTTATAGGTGGAAAGTTAGGACTTTTAACTTTTCTTAGTGACTACTACCCCAGTGCACTAGGCATTTATTGCACTGGTTGTACCAAAAACGTTGACTTTTTAGAACAACTAGGCAAATGTCTCCAGAATTATAGAGACCTTTCTTTCATTCTCAGCGTATTGCCCCTCCTTGGCATTACCATCACAGATTTACTATCTGTCTATACTTATGGTAGGGTCCATTTTCTTGCCATATGTTAATTCTTCCCAAATTTTCCACTGTTCCAACATGACTATGTCATTCAGGGACCCTTTCAGAACCCAAAATTTCTACATTGACGACTGGTAACCTAGGTTGTAATGCTAGTATCCAATTTACTATATGCATCACTGTTGTCCTAACCTGCCCAACAAGAGCATTAAAAATAGGATTCTCTATCCTGATTGGGTCAAGATGGGAATTCTCAATCACTCGTTCTTCTCTTGCCTGATCCCTTGCACCTTCTCTTGGTGCAACAAAATTGCTCTTAGCAACGTATTCCTCATGTTCTCCAGTCATTTTTAAAGTTCACCCTTTCTTATACATAAGTAGAAGTCACTATAGGATATACTGGAGGACACTAGAACAGACTCAACACCTTAGTCCTATGTCTTTGTAGACTCAGCGAACCTTAAGCTCTGATACCAAACTTTTAGCGATCGCCACCAAATTGACAGCCAAATCGTTACTAATTATGTGGAATAATCATAAGTAGCGGATTAACAAAAATCACTAAAAATTAAAACCATTTTGCAAAGAGATCCATTTTTAGGAAAACTCTTTAAGGAAGAACCAAAACCTGATATTCATTATTGATCATATTGTATATACATTGTACCATCTCTTCTCGAGGATAACATATAACAGTTGCTTTCTTAAAACATATACTTAAAGCAACGTCAAACCTCGAGGCATACAAGACAAAATCTCATATTGTTTATAAAACTAACATGTACTAAATCCAAAGACCTGAGAGTATAGATACGACACATAGGACTTCTAGCTATAAGACATGACAAGTAGTACACTCAACCAGAGTTGTCACTGCTATCCATGTTGTTGATGTTCTCCCTCTATTGTATGGTCTCAACCCCCTCGTGCACGTCCACCTAAAAAAATGTAGATCCCACGGGGTGAGACAATTGTCCCAGTGAGAGATAAAACTCTCCTTTAATAATGTTATTATCATAGTTAATTAGTATAAAACTGAGCAAAGATTCTTCTATATTAATAAGCAAGGTTAATCACTATAGATAAGCAGATTAGAGCATTTCTCATCTTTTAAAGCATTATAACTGTCTAGGATAGAGTAGTAAATCATTTGTTCACTTTATAAGGAATATGAAAAACATGTGTATCATTTACCCATCATATTATATCAACATCTCAAGCTTATCATGTGATAATATTATCATGGTATGACATTCATGAATCATTTTCATTTTTATTTGTTGGCCTCAGCCAATCTGCTAACCAGATATTAAATTGTACCGATCATGTGAATATACATCATTATGTTCGGTCAGGCATTGGAATATACCAATTTTGAGATCATAGAGTTCAACTAGGCATTGGACTATACAATACCTGAGATCACAGAGTTCAGCCAGGCATTGGACTATACCAATCTTGAGATCGAGTTTAGCCAGGCATTGGACTATACCAATCCTAAGGTCACAACCATGCATTGGACTATACCAATCCTGAGATCATAAAGTTCAGCCAGGCATTGGACTATGCCAATCCTAAGATTGAGTTCAGTCAGGCATTGGACTATACCAATCCTGAGGTCACAGCCAAGCACCAGGCATTAGACTATACCAATCTTGAGATTGAGTTCAGCCAAGCATTGTACTATACCAATCCTGAGGTCACATCTAGACATTAGACTATACAAATCTTGAGGTCACAGCTAGGCATTGGACTATGCCAATCCTGAGATCATAGAGTTCAGCCAGGCATTGGATTATACCAATCCTGAGATTGAGTTCAGCCAGGAATTGGACTATACCAATCCTGAGGTCACATCCAGGCATTGGACTATACCAATCTTGAGATCATAGAGTTCAGCCAGGCATTGGACTATACCAACCTGAGATTGAGTTCAGCCAGGCATTGGACTATACCAATCCTGAGGTCACAGCCGGGCATTACACTATACCAATCATGATGTCACAGCCAGGCATTGGACTATACCAATCTTGAGATCGTAGAGTTCAGCCAGGCATTGGACTATACCAATCTTGAGATCGCATTCAGCCACAAATTGGACTATACGAATCATGAGGTCACAGCCAGGCATTGGACTATACCAATCCTGAGGTCACAACCAGGCATTGGACTATACCAATCTTAATATCATAGAGTTCATCCATTCATTGGACTATACCAATCGTGAGATCGAGTTTAGCTAGGCATCAGACTATAACTATCCTGAGGTCACAACCAGACATTGGACTATACCAATCCTGAGGACACAATCATGCATTGGACTATACCAATCCTAAGATCATAGAGTTCCGCCAGGCATTGGACTATACCAATCCTGAGACTGAGTTCAGCTAGGCATTGGACTATACCAATCCTGAGGTCACAGCCAGGCATTGGACTATATCAATCTTGAGATCATAGAGTTTAGCCAGGCATTGGACTATACCAATCTTGAGATCAAGTTCAACCCGACATTGGACTATACCAATCCTGAGGTCACAGAGTTCAACCAGGCATTATACTTTGGCCAAGCCATCATACTTATTCACATCCATTATATAATACAAGTATTCCTCATATCTCCTTTAAGCATATTCAAAACACTATAGCCCTTATTTGGCTATAAGCATAAAGCATGTATGATCAAGGTTTCATTATTGTTATTGTATCCATTTATTATTATTATTATTATGTTACTAAGTTTCCATTTCCTAGTTTATTTTTAACATTATCATTTCTTACATGAGACTTGTATAAACATCTTGCTACCTCTCACTAGGAAACAAATATTCTCATGTCTCACAAGGCCCATTAAACATCTTCTTACCTCTCACTAGGCAACAACTAACCACATGGATCACAAGGCCCATTAAACATCTTGTCACCTCTCACTGGGCAACAAATAATCACATGGATCACAAGGCCCATTAAACATCTTGTCACCTATCACTAGGCAACAACTAACCACATGGCTCACAAGGCCCATTAAACATCTTGTCACTCTCACTAGGCAACAACTAATCACATGGCTCACAAGGCCCGTTAAATTTTATAATATGTACATCATAGCTCATACTTAGTTATGCTCATTATCTCATGCTACCAGCATGGCTTCAATATGGTTAATGTTTCCCCTTTATTAACCAATTATAATTTCTACTCTTATCATTACCCTTCATTAGGGTTAAGGGTTCCCTATTAAAACCATCTAGGGTTTTCAAGTACATTCATCAAGAATCAAACCCTAACTCAGTCTCCACACATATTAGGAGTATCAATGTATACTCCTTACATGAGTATTATATAAGTATAAGTTTCTCTCTCATTCTCACTAGGACATTGATTACATCATACTCCATTAGGTCAGCTCAATCCTTCTCTCAAGGTACATTGGCCCATATTTATCAAAATGCATTAAACTCTTTATGTATTAATGTATCATTTGACATAACACACTTCATGTGTCAGTCAATCAAGTATATTGAATTGAGGTGTTTCCACCCTATTGGGCAAAGAGGTGTGTGTATGCTCCACACCAAATCAGACAAAGAGGTGTGTGTGTGCCCCACACCATATCGGGCAAAGAGGTGTGTGTGTGCTTCACAAGATATTGGGCAACGAGGTGTGTGTATGCTTCACACCATATCAGGAAAAGTGGTGTTTGTATGCTCCACTCCATATCGGGAAAAGAGGTGTGTGTTTGCTCCACTCTATATCGGGCAAAGAGGTGTGTGTATGCTCTACACCATTTTGGGCAAAAGAGGTGTGTGTGTGCTCCACACCATGTCAGGAAAAGAGGTGTGTGTGTGCTCCATACCATATCGGGCAAAGAGGTGTGTGTATGCTCCACACCATATCAGGCAAAGAGGTGTGTGTGTGTGCTCCACACCATATCAGGCAAAGAGGTGTGTGTATGCTCCACACCATATCGGGCAAAGAGGTGTGTGTATGCTTCACACCATATCGAGCAAAGAGGTGTGTGTATGCTCCACACCATATATGGCAAATAGGTGTGTGTGTTCTTCACACCATATCAGGTAAAGAGGTGCATTTATGATTCACACCATATCAGTCAAAGAGGTGTGTGTATGCTTCACACCATATCGGGCAAAGAGGTGTGTGCTTATGTGCTTGAACTCGATATCACTTTATAAGGTGATACCATCATATTCAAGCTCTAGACCTTCGTTCTACTTGTTCTAGTTCATGGGAAACAGTCCTAAGTTACTAATAGATCTCATGGATTCATCAATTATGTAAGAAAATTCTATTTGAAAGTAAATCATTTAACTAAGGAAAGATTGATGGTAAATAATAACATAATTGAGTTCAAGTAATATAACCCACCTCAAGAGCAACTTCAAAGCTCCAAGCTCCAAAGATTCATGTTCCCAAGGTTGAAGGCGAGCTTCTCAAAGTTCCAATACTTGAGATCCTCAACCCTATGCATGATACCTCACCACTTGAGGCCGATATCCCTCACTTATGGTCGATATCCCTCACTTGGCTGATATCACTTTGCGATGGGTGATATCACTTTGCTGTGGGTGATACCAAAGCTCTATGAATGATACTCTTTCACCCTTGAACGTTATATAGACTCTATGCATGATATCTAAGAGCGAGGGGGGATAGATTTTGAAAAATTCCACTTATGGGTGAAAGGAAGGGTATATATACTTGAGGTTCATGAAAAAGTGTGTATATGAGGTGTCACCATTTTAAGATACTAGGTGCCACGTGTACATGCATGGTTGACACCTGTCCTTGCATGCAAAATATTTATCTTGACTTTCAAAACACTAGAGGTTAATCTAGAGATGATATTTCGGCCATTAGTTATCTTGTTTGATAAGATATCTCATCTTTATCTCATAAATTAAGCAAATCGATACAACTTTTGAAGGAGCTTCTAACTCGACATGGATCACCTCCTTGAGGTGATTTGCTAGTCATAGATAAGGACAAGTGTTCAAAAACTGATATGGTATCCCGTCTATGGCTCTATGGCCGATAGGCACTCCCATATGGACTCTACAACCCAATACAAGCTCAAATTAGGGTTTCACATACATCACTTTCTTGGTCTTTCCATCACCAAGAGTATCATACTCAAACATGATTCAAATATGGTGCCTCCTTATTTATATATCCTATAAATGATACTAGGAGGGAGTAGGGACACTCTAGAGGTGGTAATTTTCATATCAACCCTATACTTTGGGTAAATTACAACTTGCACCAAAATTGGTACACAAGTCACTAGCATTATTCAAACAAGTTCAAACTTGGAATTTAGGCTCTCCACAAGCCACCACCTTGCATCATTCTCTCTATAATGATTCTAAAACACATGATGCATGTTCAACATATGACATATTGCACTATAACCCCTTATCTTGGGTAAATTGCATTTTGGTCCAAAACATGAGAACATTGCTCAAACATTATTCAAACATGACCAAATTTGAAACATAAGTTTGTTACCTGATAGCAAAACACTTTATTATATTAAAGTTCTAAGAAACTTACTTAGCCAAAACAAATAGGGTTACCTCCTAACCCAGGTCAGGGTCATTACAATTTCTAAGTATTATGGGATCCATGTAAGCTAACTAGGTAGGACCTTGATTGAGACACCTAAGGGGTAATACCTATAGGGTGAAATAAGGTCTTGTGGCAAAGACCTACATGGACAATATAAAAGGATAGATTGGTTGAAAAGATTTTACAAATCAGTTCAAGTTGTTGAACACGATAGCAATCCGTTTACCAATTGTCATCCTTGTTGTTGTTAGAATAGGCTGTGAGGTCTGGCATATGAAGATGGAAATTAGATTCCTTAAAAGGAATGCATCAAAGTATGTGTGTGTGACATAAATTAAAGGGTTTCATAACTTTAAGGAATGAAAATAAAGTCTATAAACTACAAAGTTCAATATGGGATTGAAATAAGCAACCCAGAGGAGGATCTTTTGTTTTGACAAGACAGTCAAAGAGTTTGAATTGAATTAAGATAAAATATGGAATTTGTAATTACAAAATATTTAGTGGGAACATATATGAATATTACACATATGATGAGGAATAACATCTTAATATTGTGAATATTGAGAACTGGCATAAAGAAACACCTTCAGTAAGGAAGGATAAAGTGAAATGTCATATTAGATAAGGATCACGACCTATGACATAGTTCTTGAATGTTGCACAATGGAAGTTTGAACACATACAATAACAATGTGTTGAAGGAGTTCAACACAAAACGGTTTAATGAGAGAGAATCTGAATTAGTCTCCTATGAACCTTATGTTCTAATTCTTGTGAAGAATGGAAATGACATGATGAGATGCAAGGGGTTGTAGAAATGGATCTATCATAAATGTTGTTATCCCATACAATCTTGTATGTATGGACATGACAAGATGATAAGAAAATTCCAATAAGGGTTATTGGAAGTTCATTAAAGATATCCATTAATACTTATGAAGTAATTAAGGATAGATTGATAGTCAATAAGGATAGCAATAAAAGGAAGAGTTGGATGTAAAGGGTTACATTGATGCAAGCTTCCATAATGACAAATTGATCGCAATAAAATATGTTTGATTTAAAGAAAGATGTTGATTGGTCGAAAGGGTTCCGAACTAATAACCATTTAATACCATTATACAGTTGAAGTTGAATATACTTGTGTTGTGAAGATAGAGTGATACTATATGGATAAAAAGGTTCATGTGATGAACTTGTAAATGTTCCATCCATTGATGACTCAGTAGTGGTACTATGACAACAATGGAGCTAATTGTTAGGCAAGGAATATCGATGCCATATTATGGCATTTTTGCCTCATATGAGAAATCATACAACAAAGAGAGAAGAAAACATGCAATATACTGACTATTAGCAAAAGGTTTCTAACCCGTTGGATTTCACACTTACGTAGTAAAAGCATGATGGACATGTTTGGATCACTAAGAATAAGATTTGTGTGTGATTGGCTCTAAGTGCAAGTGGGAGTCTGTTGGTAAGGTATGCCCATAGAGAAAATCATGTGATGATTGGAATAGCATATACCATAAAATATTTGATCAATACTTATAAAGGCAAGCTTCCAATTCATTATGTTTCACTCAGTTATGAGAAAATGAGGAAATATTATGAATGTCTAACGAATAACATTTCTCAAATGACGTATGTCTTCAAGTATTAGCCTCAAGGAAATGAGATCATAAGGATGTTAAGAGTACATATACATATTCTCATTATGCCCCTAGTTGGTTGTTACTATGGAAGGTAGACAGACACCAGTAACACGTAAGACTAAAGTGTGGGTTAGTTGATGACATAATCTCTGATATGACAATATCAAACCAAGCACACAAATACATGTTAGAGAATAGTGTATCAGACAGACCCACCTTGAGAATGACACATGTAACCATCATATGGTAAGTCATAGTCATCTCTTATAGTGAAGCTGGTGATTGTGATTCTTAGACCTGAAGTTACTACACTCATCACATGTTGTTGGGTATGCTTTGACATCATCAAATGAAGTTTTGAAATATGGATAGTTATAACGATGATAATTAGGTGAGTTTGACACATGGGGATAGACTGTGAGTGATAGATATTGTATTTACCCCTCCTACTGGAGTGTGATATCTTGGATACTTGATAAGTGAGATCGAGAAATAGATGCACATGCACTAATATATGATATTGAGGTTACATTATCTTAGATAGAATACTCTTGGTATAAGGATCATGGATTGAATGTTGAGAGGATGATGATTCCATGCCTCGAGTTCATCCTAGATGCCAATGACAAAGGAATTATACAATCAATGTAACACCTTACATAGATTGTAGGCTGAAGTTGTTCTCCAACTTTCCATTCATTTCGGTAGTATTGATGTGCGACTAAGGACTGCTCCTTGCTTGTGATGTCATAAGCTAGTTATGGATATTCACTTCCAACATTATATGGGACCTATAAGGTCACACACAAAAGAACTCATCTAAAAGTGGAGTTTATCTTGAATGATGATTGGATCGATTACTAAAGTGTTTAGGTATTCAATTCACACAACATATCAATGAATTGGTTGACTGAACTACCAAACGACCATCTCACTGGGTGAGATAGTCGTTTGGACATGCCATACGGGCATCCTCAAATGTTGAGATGGCCATTTGGGTTGTCAAGATAACCAAAGTTTGAATTGGCGCAGTTCTGCCCTTGAACCGACTGGTCCAATGAGATTGAACCAACCATCTCATCTCAGACTCACCAGACGGCCTTCTGGGTGAGTGAGATGAGCATTTTTCTTGTGTGAGACAGCTCAATTGGGCCGAACAAATATTGTGGTTGTTTCCAGAATAGTTTCGATTGCACATTACTTATGGTGCAAGATATTAATATGTAATATCAATTGGAATCAAAATTGCCAAAATTATGTGTGATTGGGAAACTGTCAGATGGCCATCTGGAAGAGCAAGACGACCATCTCGTGTGACCAGAAGACTCTCTGGGTCACCACACAGCTATTTTGGCTATTGTAGGTTGCAAAAATTTAAGATCTTTCGGTCCCTTTCACTCCTGCACAAATCCCAAACAGACTGGGAACCATGGCCATAACCCTGCATATAAATAGAAGTACACTGGGGGCTTCTCAGAATACAACACAACCAACTAATAATGAGTTCCTCTGATAACTGTTGTCCTCTCTAATTGTGGTAGCCAATAGATCCCAAGAAAGTCCTACCCAACTAGGGAGGTATAGCTACAGTAGAGAACAATTGAGGATCATTGTTTGGGAGAGCATGTAGGTGACTAGTACGCCAACAGGAGGGACAACTCCTTCATGTATGTTATAATTGAATGGCATGAGTTCTAATTGATATGTATGGACTACTCTAGAGACAGGAGTTCTTTGGATGTTGCTAGGAGAGCAAAGTCATCCTGCAATCTGTGGTGAGACCACAAGAGTCGTTGCAGAAGTTGTCATGTTTGCTATCTATAGTGAAGACCAAGAGTTGCACAACCACTGTCCAAGAGAAACTAATTGATAGTTGCGTTGAAGTGAGTCGTTGTCATTAGACTTGATCCATACCAAGTGTAACTCATTAAACCATTATTCCTATTTTATAGTAGTTTACGCGATCTTATTGTTATAAGAATACTGGTAGATAAAAATCTTGTTTCAGCTGTTATACTCTATGTCTATATTTCCCAATGCTAAGGTCCATCAAGATATCATTTAAATCATGTTTGGGTTTTTCTCATGCACTATTCCACCTTGGGACTATGTTTCTAGGTCTAGGAAGTTAGATTTAGATATATTGCACCTAGCTACAACCAAAGGACAAGGAAGACAGGGATTGTGATGAGAAATTTAAGGACTCAAAGGAACGATGGGATGAATAACAATCTTTGAATGCCATTGAGAAAGATATCTAATTTGTTATGGAGTCCACAAGATTTCTAACGGTTGATGATGAAAGGAGCAACATGCCAACTTAAAGGCATAAACTTTAGCACTAGCGGTAGGAACCCTACCTTGGTTTGCAAAAGATTGACCACGTACATCACATTTTTTGTATTAGTTTTTGTTTTTATACTTTTCACAAAAACCCATGCACTTTTGCTTTTGCTAGCTTATACTATTTTTTATCTATGAGTAGAACATTGGATTAGAAGGAGAATGATCTGAGGAGTGGAAAATGGAGATCCAAATTGAAAATAAGAAGTTGTAGAATTATAATAAATATCTACAAAAAACACTCAGGATTGTTGTTCTCTCTCTATAAGGGTCGTGGCTTATGTTCAAAACCTTATGATCTCACAACCAAAGCATAAGAACTATTATACTATAAAATGACCATGGTGATCCTGACCCACACTACTTGAGTGTCATATGGATGTACCAACTCTGTGACAAGCCACCATGGCTCCTCATTTATATTTTGTCATTCTAGGCTTCATGTCATGCCGATGATAGTATGATTCAATTTTTATGATGATAGGGTGGTATGTTGATGCGATATTTGAACGCACTAACAAACTCAGTCGGGGTTGAAATCCCCGAGCTTTTACCAAAACCAAAGTGCAATAATACCACCCACAAGCGGACAAGTCTTATCGCAGTATAGTTAAGGATCGAACCCAAAGGACAACATTTTTAAGAATCCTTGCCAGTTGAATCTAGCTCAAGTAAAACTAATATTTAGAACAATCAGTTGATTTGAGGTTACTTAAACTAATTGCAGGAAAGTAAAAGTTGAATTAAAGTTGGGGTTTAGATCAATGATATGGAATCGCTGGGATGGTACCAGGGTTCACCACCACTGCACATGCAAACATATTCAATCGTGAACAATCCAGGCAATATATAACACTCATAGTAGAGCTGCTGCAAAACCCCCCATACGGGCGTCAGGTTCGCGTAAGCATCACCTTAGGCATCAGATGTCTCGTCACCATCCGAATCACGTTACTTACGGCTCTGAAGATACAGAAATTCACGGAGGTTGCGGGCCCCCTATACAGGCTTCAGGCACACAGAAGCGTCACCGAAGGCTAGATGGCTCGTCCCCTCACGGATCATACACTTACGACCTCGGTGGAATCACATCCTATTTCTAGTTTGGGAGTCAGCCGCATTAACCGATAAGCAAGTAGGCGGTTAACATACTAGCAAACACCGACGATTAACAAGAAGATACAAAATCCAACTAAGGCTGTGAACCCCCTATACAGACGTCAGGCGCACAGAAGCATCACCGAAGGCTAGATGGATCGTCCCCTCACGGATCATACACTTACGACCTCAAGGAATCCTTTCAGAAGTTCTCGTCAAGGAGTCTAACTTGTTAAACGACGTTCGAACCTATATATAGATGTTATCGCAACATAGGAAGCACAAAGATGAAAGCAAGAAATTAACCAAACTACTAGAATAACGGTTAACGACAAAATGAAGAGTTAATACATTGCCATGGAGAGTTTAACAAAAGAACATGGTTTGCATGGGCAGCGGGGCTAGTCCCCGCACCCCAGCAAAAAGGGACTACTTGCTCATGATGTGAGAAACAAGAAGGATGAGAAAGAAAGAGAGATCCGCCATGAGCTCGGTGCAGAAGGTAGTCGCAGCTCGGTGAAGAAGATACGGCCTTCTACACCGTGTCGGAGCAGATTTGGACGCACACGGGAGTTGCCAAGACATACCGGGCAGTCTCCCTTGCTCCACCTTCTTTCTCTCTTCAGCCTCCTTGGTTGCAGCACGGGCAGTAGGTGGATTGGAATTTGATCGGAGCTGTGCTCGGGCAGCCTGGCGGCGTCCGGATCCGATTCCCCAAATGAGGACCCTAGGGGTCCTATTTATAGGCTCAGATCTATCCCCAAACGGTCTTGAGTAAGTTGCCAAAATATCTCCTCCAAACGGTCTGGAGACAGTTTGATGCTAAGACCGTTTGCTTTCAAACGGTCTGGCTTGGTAGCTGCGTCAAACGGTCTTTATAACGGTCACTCTCTGTGTGATTCTACAGCAACGGTTTTGAGTGTGCGGCATTCGGTTTTCATAATCACAGCAAACGGTCTTGAGACCGCATGGATCCTAACGGTCTTGAGACCGCATGGACCCAAACAGTCTTGAGACCGCATGGACCCAAACGGTCTTGAAACCACATGGACCCAAACGGTCTTGAGACCGCATGGACCCAAACGGTCTTGAAACCGCATGGACCCAAACGGTCTTAAGACCGCATGGACCCAAACAGTCTTGAGACCGCAATCGGTCATGCGGTTTACAGCTCGCGCGGTCTTCTTTAGCAAACGATTTTGTCATTCGTTCTTCGTGCATTCCAGCAAACGGTCTTGAGACCGCATGGACCCAAACGGTCTTGGGACCGCAAGGGCTCAAACGGTCTTGAGACCGCATGGACCAAAACGGTCTTGGGACCGCAAGGGTGGAATTGCTTGGTTACCTGCATTAAATGAACAATATTTAGTTAAAACCTTGATAATTGAATCAGCTAAGTAGTTTTGCACATTATGATTCATATTTGGGTGAAAATGTATGAAAAAGGGTTGAATTTGTTCCAAAGAGATAATTGAATTCCATGATGAGTATGCACTCATCAAAACACCCCGAACTTAAATGTTGCTCGTCCTCGAGTAACACAAAATCTGAAACAGTTGCCAAATGAATACTTTCAATTCGTGTGATTGCTTCATCTTCACATCACGAATGTTTTCTTTCTGCTCAATATGACTTAGTATCTCAACCTCCTGGGACCACTAAACACATCTTACCATATCTTCGTTCCTGAGTTTGTTTTCCAATACCACTTCCTCCTCACCTTTTCCAATCAACAAGCATGTCAAAGAGTTTTGTAAGAGTTCAGAGGTTCCCGCAGAATCAACAAGTGTGCATCCGATCTGGCACTGGTGTTTTTCAAGTTAGTAAGGGTATGCATTGTGCCATAGGTAGAAGAGGGAGTGAAAGGTGGTATGGAAAGAAAAATTAAATCTCTCCTCTATTCGACTCAAGATTTTTATTTATTTTGCAATTTCATTTATTGCATTTTTTTGTGCGAATCTCTCCTCTATTCGACTCGAGATTGCATTTCTTTTTATGTGCACTTTGGCATCTTTTGTTTGCAAATCTCTCCTCTATTTGACTCGAGATTGCATTTTTGGTGGTACGCCCCTTATTTATTTGCGAGGGGTATGGAAGAAGCGGATAAGGAGGGAAGTGGCGTGCCACCCCGAACTTAGGGTTTGGCACCATATTCGGCTATTTTATTTCTTTTTGATGGATGGAGGGGTACAAAGATGATAGAAGAAGTGTAGAAGAGAGTTCGGATCAGAATGCAACTTGATTTACAATTCACTGTACCGGGTTGTTCTCTTTATCGTACTCTGCTCAAATAGTGGCTTGATGAGGATCCAATGGAGATTTCATGTTATTGTTCCACTAGTCAATTAGGAAGCACGATGTGTTTGATCCCCATCAGCTTGACAGATACTTATCATTTTGCAAAAAGTATTATGATGTTAGGAATCATAAGCTTCACAAGATGATTTCAAGCAAAAGGCATGTTTCAAAAATTGGTCCTTTTGGGGATTTACTTCGAATAAGGAGGATATAATGATTGAAAATGCATAGCAAATTAGTTAGTGACTTTCAATGAAATCAGGAGTTGTCAAAAAGTGTCAAAGTATCTTTTCAATCTTTTAGAAAAATATTAAAGAATTTTGAAAATTTTGAATTTTTTTATCAAGAATGTGATAGTGAAAACTTCAGTATGAAAAGAGGGTGTAGGTGGAAAGTGAGGTACGTACCACCCACCCTCCACCCCGAACTTAGAGATTTGCTCGTCTTGAGCAAACCCTAAATCCAAGATGGAGGGCATGCTAGAATGACAAAATCATGCCAGAATGACCACCAGGTTTGGTTGTGTTCCGATCAACGCGCATTCTTTTATCTGAAAAACTCAAAGGTGAAGGGCAATTAGATTTTAAAATAGAATCTTGCGATGCGAATTTTATTTAATGAGAAACTGACTAGAAAGTGAAAACAAAATTTTGAAAAGAAAAGTAAAACAGATTTATTGATCGGGTTGCCTCCCGACAAGCGCTTTTGTTTTACGTCGATGGCTCGATGGAATTCTTTGGCTTCATGGTGGATCTTTCGTATTTGTGAGTTCCAGCATTGTTTTGGTGCCTATGTCTATCGAGGTGAAATATCTCTTCAAGCGGTGACCATTTGTTACAAATTCTCCTGACTTTTCACTCCATAATGAGAAGGCACCATGTGGAGAGATGCTCTTGACGATGTATGGTCCAGACCAGCGTGAGCGGAGTTTTCCTGGGAATAACTTTAATCTTGAGTTGAATACCAAAACTTGGTCACCCACTTGTATGTCCTTTCTTTTCAGATGTCCATCGTGCCAAAGTTTTGTGCATTCTTTGTATATTCGTGCATTCTCATAGGCTGTCATCATGAGTTCATCCAGCTCTTGGAGTTGCAGAATCCTAGTTTGGCCTGCTTCTTTCATATCAAAGTTCAATTGTTTAATTGCCCACCATGCCTTGTGTTCCAGTTCGACTGGCAGGTGGCAGGCCTTTCCATATATTAATCGAAAAGGTGTAGTCCCAAGGGGAGTTTTGTAAGCAGTACGATAAGCCCATAAGGCGTCGTTGATTTTTGTTGACCAGTCCTTTCGATTGCGTCCAACAGTTTTTTCTAGAATAGCCTTTAGTTGACGGTTAGAGACCTCTACCTGTCCACTTGTTTGTGGATGGTAAGGTGAGGCTGCCTTATGTGTTACACCATATTTTCTCAGTAAAGCTTCAAAGCTTCTTTCAAGGAAGTGGGACCCTCCGTCAGATATTACGGTTCGTGGTACTCCAAAATGGGAAAAAATAATATCTTTGAATATTTTGATGACGGGTTTGGAATCACTAGTGACGGTTGGTATAGCTTCAACCCTTTTTCAGACGTAGTCCACTTCCACTAGGATGTATGAAAATCCATGAGATGGGAATGGACCCATGTAGTCCACCCCCCCCAGACATCGAATATCTCTACTTCTTGCCATAGATTCAGTGGCAACTCATCTCTCTTTGTTATATTACATGTTCGTTGACATTTGTCACATGATAGGACAAAATCGTAAGAGTCTTTGGATATGGTTGGCCAGAAGAATCCGCATTACAAAACCTTTAAAGCAGTCTTTTTAAAACTCATATGTCATCCCACAGGTCCTGAGTGACATTGTTCCAAAATAGATTGAGCTTCTTCTTCGGAGATACAACATCTATACAAACCATCAGCACATAGTTTAAAAAGATATGGTTCACCCCAGTGATATTGCTTCACATCATGCATGAACTTCTTCAGTGCATTCCCAGTGCACTGGGGATGGATGACTCCGACAGCAAGGTAGTTATGAAATCTGAATACCATGGTACAGCTTCTGAGACCCTCATTAGTTGATCATCTGGCAGGGAATCATTGATCGGAATCTTCTCAGTATCCAGAGTGTGGATGCGACTGAGGTGATCTACTACAACATTTTCCGTACCCTTTTTGTCTCTTATCTCTAAATCAAATTCTTGCAATAAGAGGATCCATCTAATTAACATGGGTTTCACATCTTTCTTTGCAAGAAGATAATGAATAGCAGCATGGTCTGTGTAGACAATGACTTTCGAACCAATAAGGTAGGACCTGAACTTGTCAAAGGCATAAACGAGAGCTAGAAGTTCTTTCTCAGTAGTTGCGTGATTCCTTTGAGCTTCATCGAGGGTTTTTGATGCATAATAGATCACATAATGTTTCTTTTCTATACATTGCCCTAAAACAGCACCCACAACATAATCGTTGGCATCGCACATAATTTCAAAAGGGTGGTCCCAGTCAGGAGCTCTAATGATGGGAGTTGTTGTAAGGGCCTGCTTTAGCACAAGATGCGCTTCTTCACAACGTTTGAGGACCAGGGAGAGGTGTTTTAGACATGAATCGAATGAGTCTCCGTATACAGAAAAATCATCCATGAAAACCTCCATAATAGTTTCAGTAAGACCTGCGAAAATGGCAGTCATGCAACGTTGAAAAGTTGCGGGTGCATTACAGAGACCAAACGACATTCTTTTAAATGTGTATGTTCCGAATGGGCAGCTGAAAGTCATTTTCTCTTGATCATCTGGATGTATGGGTATTTGATAGAATCCAGAGTAACCATCAAGATAACAGAAATATTCTTGGTGAGCCAACCTTTCTAGGACTTAATCAAGGAAGGGCATAGGAAAATGATCTTTTCGAGTTGCCTTGTTTAATTTCCTATAATCTATGCACATCCTCCACCCTGTGACTGTTCGAGTGGGGATGAGCTCATTGTTTTCATTCCGTATAACAGTTGTTCCACCTTTCTTCGGGACTACATGTACTGGGCTCACCCATGGCGAATCTGATATTGGATAGATTATTCCAGCTGTGAGAAGTTTAATGACCTCACGACAGACCACTTCCTTCATATTAGGATTCAACTTTCGTTGATGTTCAATAGTCGGCCTATGATCTTCCATCATAGGGATATTATGCATACACAATGCTTGACTGGCCCCAGTGAGATCACTCATTTTATAACCGATGGCTTTCTTTCTTTCCCTTAATTTCTTCAGGAGTTTATTTTGTTGTTCAGCAGTCAGATCGGAATTTATAATAACTGGGAAAACTTTGAGATCATCTAAGAATATGTACTTCAGTCCTTCGGGTAGGGGCTTCATTTCGGGAGCCTCTGGTTTCTCCCTCGTTTCTTTTGTAGTTTCCATGGTCTTGAGTTCTTCGCAAGTGGCTTTAACATCTTCAATAGCAGAGTCGAGGGATTCGATGTAATCCTTTGCTCGTTCGTCGATTGGTTCATCAACTGATAAGTTTGATAGAGCAATTTCCAAGGGATCGTATGATTCATGATGCTCTTGGGTCAGACGTGACATTTTCTCAATGCAATCAATCAAGTATACTTCTTTTTGCATGCTTGGTCTTCTCATACTTTCAAAAACTTTGAATTCGAGAGTCTCTTTGCCTAATCTGAGTAGTAAGGTACCAGCTTCAACATCAATTAGGGCTCTTGTAGTGGCGAGGAATGGACGACCGAAGATGAGAGGATATCTGGTATCTTCTTTTATATCCATAATGACGAAGTCGCATGGAACATATGTGTCCTTGACTACCTTGACCGGGACATCTTCGAGGATTCCTAACGGACGTTTTATCGAATTGTCTGCAAGCTGTATAGTCATATCGGTAGGAAGCAATTCTGCGAACCCTAGTCTTTTACACAGGCTTAGTGGCATAATGGAGATGCTTGCACCGAGATCTGCCAAACCTTTCTTGCATGATGAGTCTCCAATGTGACATGAGATTCCAAAGGATCCCAGATCTTTTTGTTTCTTTGGCATCTTGCTCAGTATGATATATGATGTAGTTGTAGCCAGTTTTACTATCTCATATTGTTCAGTTATATACTTCCTGGTGAGGAGTGAATTTAGGTACTTAGTCCAGGCTGGTATCTCAGCCAGAGCGTCTAAGAATGGTATATCAACATGAAGTTTCTTCATAGCCTCTTTAAACTTAATGAATCTAGTATCGAGCTTGGTTTGCCTTAGGCAGGATGGGAAGGGTATATGAGGCTTATATATAGGAATATCAGGTTCTGGTGTTCAGTTTCTTCCTCAGTAGATTTCTCAGGACTTCCATTATCTGTCTTATCTTCTTTTGATTGAGACTCTAGTGTTGTTGATTTTTGGACAATCACAGGTTCATCTTCGTCTGTAATAACCACAGGTGTCTCAACTGGGGGGTCTGAATAGTCTTTTCCCGACCTGGTGGTGACTGCCTTCAATTATTCAGGATGCTTGGGATTGTTCTCGGGTTGGTCGGTAAAGACTCCAGTTGGTGGCTTTATGCTAGCTGCAAGTTGGGCTAGTTGAGATTCAATAGCCTTCTGCTGAGCTTGTTGGTTGGCTATCATAGTTTGCTGAATTTGCAACATTTTTTCAATGGCTGATAGCTTTTCATCAGAAGAGATGGGTCCTGCTTGTTGACCTTGTTGTTGATTAAGATTCTGATACTAAGAGTTGTTTTGATAATTGTTGTAGTTCCTATTCTGAAAGTTCCCTTTGAAATTTCCTTGATTCCCAAAATTCTGTTGTTGATTATACTGGAATCCTGGTGGGCCTCTTGGTTGATTGTTTGAACTGAATTGATTTGAGTTTACTACTCCAGAGGAGTTTCCATATTGAAAACCTGGGTGATTCCTATTCTGATTTGGATTGTAATAACCTTGCCCAGGAATTGTTTTCATAGCATTAAGATTTTTCATCTGACAATTATCTCCTTGTCCACATACATTGCTCAGTACGACATCATAGAGAACATTGCGTGATAAAGTGGAATGATCAGTGCTCTTACATGCTTCACAGTATAGGGAAGTAGACTTGACCTGTTCCGTTTGCCGAGTGCGTGAACGTCCTCTTCCAATAGCGGCTAGAGATGATTCAATATGGCAACTAAGACTTTCAAGGTTTCAGCGATAGACTTGTACTCGGGAATGGCTTCGGCCATAACTATTTTCAAAACTCCTTTACCTACGGATCTTCCCCAATTGGCTTGATTTTCTGCTACCAGGGTGACGACTCTCCATGCGCTGTCATAACTTTGTCGCATGAAATTTCCTCCAGATGAGGAATCTAGAAACATCTTGATATCATCATCCACACCCCTATAGAAGATTTCGATGAGTTGATTCTTAGGAATCCCGTGGTGTGGACATTTGCGTAGAATCTCTTTGTACCTATCCCATGCTTCAGCGAGAGTTTCTCCAGGGACTTGAGTGAAATTTGTTATCCGGCCCCTAATTTCATATGTAAGAGATGGAGGATAGAACTTTTCCAGGAACACATTTTGGAGTTGTTCCTAGATGGTGATGGGTATTTCACTTTGTAATGAATTGTACCAACTTATGGCTCTATCAGCAAGGGAATACTTGAAGAGACGGAGTCGAATGGCATCATCAGAGACTCCATTTTGCTTTGTCATAGCACATAGGTCGATGAATCTAAGAAGATGTCCTTGGCTGTCCTCTGCTTGTTTGCCATAGAAAGGGTTGTTTTGAAGCAGTGTAATCCAATGTGCCCTAATCTCAAATTTTGTAGCATTGATGGGAGGAGGTTGTACTGGATGATAAACATTCACAGCTTTCGGGATTGAGAACTCTCTAAGATCCTTTTGTAGTTCATATGCTTGCGCTGCTGCTTGTGCTGCTAG
Source organism: Alisma plantago-aquatica (assembly GCA_963693085.1). Lineage (NCBI taxonomy): Eukaryota > Viridiplantae > Streptophyta > Magnoliopsida > Alismatales > Alismataceae > Alisma > Alisma plantago-aquatica. Next base: position 518,733,075 of record OY856413.1, on the reverse strand, counting down.
GATTTCCTGTTGAACCGAGCCCTAGCTTCTTGCATGAGCCTCTCTCTTTGTGCATTGATGGCTTGAGCCACCCTTCGGGCTACCTCTTCTTCTTGTGCCATCCTTGCTTGATTCTCTCTGATCTGACGATGCAAAGTTCTGTCTATTTCAGGTTCAAAGCTCGTTGTGAGTCTGGGGCTGTCCGAACGGTGCATACACTATGCGTTGGGTTGTACTTGAAAATTAGAAAGGATTTTGAAAATGAGATCCACAAAGTAGAGTCAAATTCAAGTAGATAATCGATTGTTTCAAAAAAAAAACAAAATCCTAGATTAGTCTTAAAAGAACTAGATTTGACTGACTGATTCTGTTGTCCCCGGCAACGGCGCCAGAATTTGACGTGATATTTGAACGCACTAACAAACCCAATCGGGGTTGAAATCCCCGAGCTTTTACCAAAACCAAAGTGCAATAATACCACCCGCAAGCGGATGAGTCTTATCGCAGTATAGTTAAGGATCGAACCCAAAGGACAACGTTTTTAAGAATCCTTGCCAGTTGAATCTAGATCAAGTAAAACTAATATTTAGAACAATAGGTTGATTTGAGGTTACTTAAACTAATTGCAGGAAAGTAAAAGCTGAATTAAAGTTGGAGTTTAGATCAATGATATGGAATCGCTGGAATGGTACCGGGGTTCACCACCGCTTCACATGCAAACGTATTCAATCGTGAACAATCCAGACAATATATAACACTCCAAGTAGAGCTGCTGCAAAACCCCCCATACGGGCATCAGGTTCCCGTAAGCATCACCTTAGGCATCAAATGTCTCGTCACCATCCGGATCACGTTACTTACGGCTCTGAAGATACATAAATCCACGGAGGTTGCGGGCCCCCTATACAGGCGTCAGGCACACAGAAGCGTCACCAAAGGCTAGATGGCTCGTCCCCTCACGGATCATACACTTACGACCTCGATGAAATCCCATCCTATTTCTAGTTTGGGAGTCAGCCGCATTAACTGATAAGCAAGCAGGCGGTTAACATACTAGCAAACACTGACGATTAACAAGAAGATACAAAATCCAACTAAGGATGTGAACCCCCTATATAGGCGTCAGGCGCACAGAAGCGTCACCGAAGGCTAGATGGCTCGTCCCCTCGCGGATCATACACTTACGACCTCAAGGAATCCTTTCAGAAGTTCTCGTCAAGGAGTCTAACTTGTTAAACGACGTTCGAACCTATATATAGATGTTATCGCAACATAGGAAGCACAAAGATGAAAGCAAGCAATTAACCAAACTACTAGCATAACAGTTAACGATGAAATGAAGAGTTAATACATTTCCATGGAGAGTTTAACAAAAGAACATGGTTTGCATGGGCAGTGGGGCTAGTCCTCGCACCTCGGTGAAAAGGGACTACTCGCTCATGATGCGAGAAACAAGAAGGATGAGAAAGAAAGAGAGATCCACCATGAGCTCGGTGCAGAAGGTAGTCGCAGCTCGGTGAAGAAGATACGGCCTTCTACGCCGTGTTGGAGCAGATCTGGATGCGCACGGGAGTTGCCAAGACAGACCGGGCAGTCTCCCTTGCTCCGCCTTCTTTCTCTCTTCAGCCTCCTTGGTTACAGCACGGGCAGTAGGTGGAATGAAATTTGATCGGAGTTGTGCTCGGGCAGCCTGGCGACGTCCGGATCCGATGCCCCAAATGAGGACCCTCGGGGTCCTATTTATAGGCTCAGATCTGTCCCCAAACGGTCTTGACTAAGTTTTCAAAATATCTCCTCCAAACGGTCTGGAGACCATTTGCTTTCAAACGGTCTGGCTTGGTAGCTGCGTCAAACGGTCTTTAGAACGGTCGGTCTCCACATGATTCTACAGCAATGGTTTTGAGTGCGCGGCATTCGGTTTTCATAATCACAGCGAACGGTCTTGAGACCGCATGGATCCTAACGGTCTTGAGACCGCATGGACCCAAACGGTCTTGAGACCGCATGGACCCAAATGGTCTTGAGACCGCATGGACCCAAACGGTCTTGAGACCGCATGGACCCAAAAGGTCTTGAGACCGCATGGACCCAAATGGTCTTGAAACCGCATGGATCCAAACGGTCTTGAGACCGCAATCGGTCATGTGGTTTACAGCTCGCGTGGTCTTCTTTAGCAAACGATTTTGTCATTTGTTCTTCGTGCATTCCAGCAAACAGTCTTGAGACTGCATGGACCAAGGGCTCAAACGGTCTTGAGACCGCATGGACCCAAACGGTCTTGGGACCACAAGGGTGGAATTGCTTGGTTACCTGCATTAAATGAACAATATTTAGTTAAAACCTTAATAATTGAATCAACTATGTAGTTTTGCACATTATGATTCATATTTGGGTGAAAAGGTATGAAAAAGGGTTGAATTTGTTCCAAAGAGATAATTGAATTCCATGATGAGTATGCACTCATCATATGTCATCTCAATTCTAATTCCATTATTCTTAATTTAGCATTTTTTATAACTAATTAATTATTCACATATTTGTTTTTTTGCATTGCATCATTAACATGTCATATAGTTTAACTCCTTGCAATTTTTGAATAGTTTTTTTAGAAAAATTGAATTCTTTTGCATTCCATCTATAGACATTGCATTGAAGGTAGTGTTTGTTGATTTTTTAATGTAACATCAAACCTAGCCCCTCATGCCCCTATGTATAACCTAGTTGTTCATTAGCATAAATTAACAAATAATATTGAACACATGTAAGAAAAACAATGTTTGTAATCTATTTGGCTATTCCCGGTATGAAATGGTGTTACTCAAAGCCATATGAATGCAATGTTGCTTGTATGAGTGTTTAGTGCATGGCAAGTATGTGAATATTGTTTTTTGATTTCATTTGGTTTGTGAAAGAATGATAAGACAGAAGAGGAATTCATGTATCTAGTCAAGTTTTAGATTATTTTAGTCAATGAACATTCACTTGGGTGCATTTGTCATTTCTTATTGGGTTGAATTGAAAAGAGCTTGAATTGGATCGTACTTGAGGACAAGTATCTATTAAGCTTGGGGTGGTGATGAAGCCCCTTATTGGGTCTCCATTTTCTATATAATTGCTCATATGCCCTATCAAGATAGTTAGGATGCATGTTATTTCCTCAATAAAATGTGTTTTACCTTAAACACACTTACTGATTTTTACATGTTTTTGTAGGTACTTGACCTATACTTGATGTAAGGGGAGAATAAGGTCGATCATAGGGCTTCCCTAGGCTTTGAGGAGTCACAAGTGATTGCAAGATCACCCCCAACCTACCCTAAGTGATCAAGGAATGATTTGAAGAAAAAAGCTCCATGAATGATCAAGTTGAAAATTAAAAAAGAGAAGCGCTCAAAACAATAGTTCTATCAAGGAATGACTATGTTACACATGACAAAATCACAAGACTTTAATCGACAAATCAATAAAATAATATACCCTTAGAACAAGCGATCCGAGTATAGAATGACCATGGTGAGTGGTGGTCGAAATGGTCATTCCACTCACCATGGTCTTGCCAATAAGATCCTCAAAATCCCCTCGATCTTAGTCACCACGACCATTATACCCAAAATAGTCATACAACTGACATGCCACCACTCCCTTTGTACCCTAAATTGTCATGCTATCTACCCTCACATCCACCCCATTAACCTAGCATCCACCCTATTTCCACATCATGACCATTCCCACCTATGACTGCATTTCTCACTCACCCACCATGGTTTTTAATTCAAAATGGTCATGCTACATTCAAACGATAGTGCTTCACATCACTAGATATACCACATTACATCTCACTTACCCTATCTACCATAGGCTAATATACACCCTTTGGTGATGGATAGGGTGGGGTGATTAACTCATGTATTCCTCTTTGACTACATTATTCACTCTCTCACCTACTCTCTCACCTACCACTTAACCTACCACCTAAAACCCAAAGTTTCTAGGGTTTTATCCATTCCACTTCCAATTTTGCATGACTATTCTACCTTCTTTGGGGAGGAGCTTGAGATAGCTACTAGAAGAGATGAAGGAGGAGGAATCCTCATCATCATCCATGGATTTTATTTCTTATTCTTCTTCCATTTATTTTGTATTTTTTGACTGTGTAGATAATCCCCTCTTCTAGGATGTTTGGGGGGACAATATGTTACTATGATATCATGTTAGAGAATTATTCATGTGTAATACTTTGATTTCATTGATATATGCTATATGTGCTTCTTCTCTCTTCCTACATATTTCTTTAGTGATTGATGTATGATACCACCTAAGCAAAGGGGAAAGAGGCATTTGGAGGGTATGAAGGGAAAACTCCTAGGTCTACTTATGGAACCTTAGCTAGTTTTCCCCTTCTACATTCTATATCTGTATTCTCTGTATTCTACCATCTTTGATGGAAAATCCAAGTTTCTCAGTGTGGACCTCCCCTCTCCGTTAGTAAAAGAAATTCTTAGATGTTGAACAAGAGATAATAAGAGGTGAAACACCCTCAACCTCTCTCTTATGATACCCTTGCCACCAAGTGGGTGAGGAGACATGTAGTTAGAAACCTAGACTAGGATGATCTAGATTTAGGTCTACCTATATCGTAGTTAAATGAGCCTCATAAGATCAAATAGGTGCTAGGTACTAGTTCCCCTATTCACATCCTATATCACACATGGACAACTTATTGAATAGGATTCACAATCTTCATCACCCCTTATTGATTGATTTAGTATCATAATTGTTGAATGTGCGGCATGAATAGATTTTTTAATGAGTAGATAGTTACATACCCCCAAATGGACCAATTCTAACATTAATTTGTCTAAAAACTAAATTTCCTAGTTATTAGTTAGCTAGCTGACTTTCATGCTTAGTTCAAATTGCTAAGTGAATGGTGTTCCCTAATTAGGATTACTCAAGCTAGTCTATAGTTTTATAGTTGACTTATTTATTAGTTAGTGTAAGTTTTGTCTTGCCTATTAATCTTGTTTAGTTGATAAGTTAAGGTTTTCATTGCTAGTATGTTGTAACTAGTTACTCTCTCTTGTTAGTGTACAAGAATTGCTTATTCCTGATTAGTGTAGTTATGATTGCTCATGTAGCTAGTTATTTGGACCTAATTGCTAGAAGTGACTAAGTTTCAATCTTTCCCTTCTTAATTGCATGTATCCCCTTGATTTAAACAACACAAACCCTTAAAACCTAAAAACCCTAACTCTCCGCACCTGGAAACCTAAAGAACCATCCTAGCTTTAGTTCCTTCCATGCTTCTTATGGATCGACCCCTATTTTCCTCTAGTCCTAAACCACAACTTGAGGTTGTGCTTTTGAAGATCATGTTGTTGAAAGTGTGTCTATATCAGGCATTATAGATATTAATAGACATGATGTACCTAGTCACATCACAATCCCTCGACGTGTCTGGATGGCATACCCAAAGACCACGATGGTGCAACTGATATAATAGCTAAAAGTGTACTTTAACATAACACTAGTCTTTCTTTATTACTATCCCCAAATGGTTCATGTATGGTGAAACTGTAGAATTATCTTCTTTTTGGCCTACCATATAGAGCACAGTGACTAATAACTGACCAATTTTTGTTGGAAAGAAGAAGCATATGAACCAACACAATAAAATCATTTGTCCTTAATACAACCAAAATAAATTAATGATCCAATGACACACACACACAAGTGTCTATATATATATATATATATATATATATATATATATATATATATATATATATATATATATATATATATATATATGTATATATACATATATATATATGTCCTAAATACTACCAAAATAAAGTAATGATCCAATGACACATGTATATATATGTATGTATGTATGTATGTGTGTGTGTGTATATATATATATATATATATATATATATATATATATATATATATATATGTCCTAAATACTACCAAAATAAAGTAATGATCCAATGACACATGTATATATATGTATCTATCTATGTATGTATGTATGTATGTATATATATATATATATACATATATATACATATATATATATATATTAGGATCAATGCCTTCTCCATTATCATATTTGGCCCAAGATGTTTATTGCAGTCATTTGATTTTCTAATTATTCAAGAAATCCAAAGGTAATATCTCTTTATTGTTAAATATTCCATAATATTTTCTTGATTCAGACACCAAAAGATAATGTGTCACCCGTCATTCTCATTATAAACTCATCATGCATAAATTCACTAAAATCCTTGAAAAGATCTTTGTCATTATCAAAAATATGAGATCATAAAAATAAATTTGAATCATGACAAAGGAATAAAAGTTATCTCTAGTGAACTAGGATAAGCATGACCGACTATAAAACCATGATCCAACACCAATCTCTTTCAAATTATCATACCATGTTGTTAGTCCCATTTTAAACCATAAATCATAAAGTGCACTATCAAATTTAAACACATGAATTGTATTATCAACTTTCTCAAATCCTTGAGGTTATGTGATGTATACTTCTTATATTAATCCATTCAAGACAACACTCTTTTCATCCATATGAAATTTTTTAATAATAGAAATAAAATCAAAATATAAGGAAATCTACGAATTTGAAGTCTAGAAATTGACGGATAAATTCATCAAAAAAATTTCCCCTATACGAAGTATATCCTTGAGCAACTAATATCATAATTGCTCTAATAAACCTATCATTTTCATCTATTTTACTCTTGAGCATCCATATAGTAACAATAACAAATCTATTTAAGAAAAGGAAATAAGTTCCAAATAAGATTCTTAGAAAATTATTTAAGTTACTCTTACATAGAAGTAATCTAGTAATCATAAGTTAAAGCATCATCTACATATATAGGTCCAAACAGTGAAACAAAAGCAACACTACCCATTGATAACATCCAATTTTGTGGATGTTATATGCATGTATTACCCTCCTCTTCCTCTATCATTCCAGAATTTGATATGATTACTCTTGTATTTACTTGCATTAATCAATGTTTCCTCTTGTTAATAATAAATTTGCACCTTTTTGTAGTAAAACACCAAGTTTCAAGCCAAACAACTATTTCACCAAGTTGGAGCATCCAACAACCAATGGAAGCACCTAAATGCATCAATCAACGACCATACATGCCATCAACTTGAGGATCTAAGTCATTGGTAGACATAAACTGACCAAGAGGTTGAGTCACCAATGGAAGGCTCAGCCACTTTGTGTACTGATAACCCAGTTGGATCCAGCAATTGATGGGACTCCAAACTCTAGTTATCGATGAGTGATTCCCCCATCCACCGATGGGTCTCTAGATTCTGTCAAACAATGAGACTTGGGGGACAACAACCGAAAGTCTTGTCCCCTTCTAATGATGGTGCTATAAAGTGTTCATCTACTGATGGTTCTATAGGGTGTTTGTCTACTGATGGTGCTACAAGGTTTTCATCTATTTGACGGTTGTTCAACATCATCAATTCTCATTGGGTTAATTAAGAACATAGCCCAAGGCATGTGCCTTGAGTCTTGAAGCACAAGTAAATCCTACACTCTCAGGTGCTTCAAGTGTGCCACCTATCCTTATCAAAAAGACCCTGAGCTTTCAGAAGAATGAACATCTTCTTCTCCACAAAGTGTTGTCGATCTCCACCCTCGCCACCCCTTTCCATAATTTGACAAGGATGAGAGTTACAGTCCAGTGTTCCATCTTCACTTGATGTGTCTATATATGCCTTCGATAGGAGGGAAAGTGTAGAATCCTTCATATACATCACTACCTTCATCTTTGTCATTTTCTTACTTTGCTGCTTCTTTCTATCTCACACTGTCCATATACATTCCTTATTCATGTTTTGCTATGGCCTTCATTCAATGTAGATAGTTTTATCACTTGTAAATATGAGCGGATAGGCGGTAGGGGAGGTTGAGGTCACGGGAGGCGGTAGGGGAGGTCAAGGTCGTGGGAGGGGGACTAACCCTAGGGGCGGCGCAAATCCAGGGACAGGGATACCATCACCAGAACCTGTATTGGTTCCTCCTGAGAGCTCAAGCGAGGCAGAAGGAGTGCGAGGGACCCTGTCACCCCAGATCGGCATCAATACTACGACATCGTCCTCCTCAGTAAAATCTGCAGCCTCACCTGCTTCCACGACTCGGCCGCCAGAGGAGAGTGGGGCCTCATCAGCAAGCTGCAAAATGGTTGACTGGATGTCCACCAGTAGATCAGGGGTACCTTGCGAAGTTGCCCCCACTATTAACTTCATCGAGCCGGAAGTCATCGATGGGGTCAAATGTTTTTCCATCTCGAGTGAGGATGAACCCCTCCCTTTGTGGCAGGAGTACGCCTCGATTAGATTCACGGGGAGGAAACCTTTCCGTAGTCAGCTCCATGGTTGGATTTGCCTCCAGTGGAGGCCCAGTGGTGCGTTCGACATCATTGTGGAGGAAACAGAGGGATTCATCGTGAAGTTGCCGACGGCCAAGGAAAGGGGGAGGATCCTCGGTGAGGCACCATGGATGATGGATGGGTCTCTCATCATCATCTAGGCTTGGGAGCCGGGTCTACCGCTCCAGGCTCTTTCCTTCCCCAAACTCCCAATGTGGATCACGCTCGAGAATCTGGGGATGCACTGGACCGCGAAGAGACTCAGCGGCGTTGCGAGTTTAGTTGGCAAGCCCCTTGACATTGAAGATGCTAGCCTCTCTATCCATTGCTTGGGAGACGCCACTGTGTGTGTGGAGATTGCAGCCAGCTCCGAGTTCCCATGGAAGGTTAAGGTCAGAGTCGATGGTAGTCCCAGAAACTCGAAGGTCAGCTATGTGGCGAAGCCTCAAGTTTGCTCTGGCTGCTCTCAGTTTGGCCACTGACTGCCCTCTTGTCCTAGTGCCACAGGGAGCAGGCTGATGCCGAGTCAACTGCAGTTAAGAGTCGGGAAGAGTGCAAGGAGGCAAGGTGCTCGACGCCCTGTTGAGGAGAACATCCCCTTCTGTGAAGATGATCCTAGGATTCTCCAAGAATCTGAGCAAAAGGTAGATGAAGCTCCCTATTATGTACAGCCGGAACTAGATATGAAGAGAAGGTCTCCTGCAGAGAGTGAGGGTGCACTGAACTTGGACTGCGAGCTTTCTTATTCCAAGTCAATTGCTACCCCTCCCTGTTTGAAGCAACTTGCACAGGATATAGGGATTGCCTTGGAATATCACCAGAAATACTCTTGGAATTCTGATGATGGATCCTTGATCAGTTCTGATGATCTTGACCCGGAGGTGTTAGAGGATTTTAGGGTGAACAAGGAACCAAGGTCAAAGAAAAAGAAGAAGAAACATGGGAGGACTGGAACTAAATAGATTCCTATGATAGACTTCTCTGGGTCCGTTTAGAATCCCTTTTTTGGTCCTTCCGTGGTTGGGTGTGCTGGTATCTTATCAGGTGTAATACTCAGTCTGAAGTGAGCTTGCTTTCCTATTGACAAGCCTGGTCTGTAAGTGGCTGGTTGGACTCTTTTTTTGTAACACAACTATGTGGGTGTGCAGACTGTCAGTGTTCATGGATTGACGATGGTTGGACGCTGAAGACTTAGGTTTTATCCTGGATGGGGGTCCATTAGTCTGTATATGTCTCCTGTATAGTTACCTATCTTGTATGGAGCTGGGTTAGAAGTGGCGGATCACCTATCTCCAGGGAGTTTGCATGACGTGGCAGGTCATGCATTTCTCATCTGTTCCTTGTGCATCTCTCAGCTATCAGCCAACTCAAGTTGCGGATTAAGATGTGTCTGGCAAATGGTTTCTAGTTAATTAGCTAGGAGAATCACATAGATATTTTTGTGGGTGTGACTAATGTTTCTATGTGATCTTCTTCTTCTTTTCTAATTCTGTTCTTCCTGATAGGTCTCTATGATGCTCTTAGTTTTCAGACATCTGAGGTTTTTTTCCTGGTTCTGATCTGATGTGCTCTTCCTGCGTGGAGGCACATAGATCTAGTCTCTTTTGAGGCTTTTATGTACCTAAAGTTTTTGGTTTTATAGTAACAGGATTTTTTGCCGACCAAAAAAAATATGAGCGGATAGACTCAATGACTTGGGTTGGGAGTAGACAATAAGGCCCTCCCATCATGTATGTATTAATTTTCCATAAAATGTATACACACTTAGCAACATTTATCGCCTCGGTCTTGCCCATGAATAAATTGCTTGCATGATTATCTACCATCTTGTGATGTTTGGGTATTATTTGATCAGACATGGAGTTAAGGATTGGTGTGGAAGTAAGAAAGTGTTGAATCACTAGGGATAATGATCATATGTTTGTAGGTTTTGATTTTTTTTTTCATCTTGAGAGAAATACATGTTTATAATATAGATCTAATCTGATATCAAGAGAGGGGGAAATAAATACTAATGATGATTGTTTGTAACTGTGCTAAGAGTATACCATGGGTATGAGAGTTTGTAGGTTAGTGGGTATGCTTGGTTGGTGAAATCCAATCAAAGTTCTATCAAGAATTTTGAAATCTACTAAAAAGATGTATGGTTTATAATGTTTTTTTAATTTAAGGACTCAAGCTCTACTTAGACTTTATCAATGATAATGAGTCCACTATTGGACCAAATTACACATGCTTTGCACTATATTCTGAAAAATTTATTGCATGTTCGGTATCTTACCTTGACTCATCCAAAATTTTTAGGTACTCAGTTGTTCCAACTCTTTCTTCATAAAGAGCGAAGTTATGGCTGCACAAGGAAATGGAAACAAGAATAAAAAAACCCACCACCACATCTTGATAGAGCTATAGGTGAAAAAACAAGCAACCACATGTTCCTCCATCTCTTTATTCCTTAGAAGCAACTTATGTTAATGATACAAGACAACATGTCATCCTTTCGGGAATCAACGCAGCCAACTTCAAGTTGAAACTAACCTTCATAGACATAACTCAACAACAAACCTTCTGAGGGATTCCATTGAGGATAACCCTTTCCATCACATTGATGCCTTCAAGAATGTTTGTGACACCTTCAAGGTTAAGAAGGTCCTCAATAGACCAAACCAGTGACATGAAATTACCTTATTAAGAAAGAAGATGACAATATGATGAAATTACAAGAAAACACCATTTTTGTTGATCTGTGAAACTAGTTCTTACATAGCATTTTTAATATAGAAGTTATATCAGTAGAATAGACCTACATTACCATCACTTGATGAAGCCAAGAATCACATCGGTGTACAAAGTTAGAGAGTTCATCAGAAGACTACTATTGGTTTTTCATCAGTAGACACTCTAACTATACTTTTTATTGGTTCTAGGCCACAATAGCTTTCATTTGTTTCTAGTGTCTAATATTTCATTGCTAGACACCATTTTGAGGTTTCATCTTACACTTAGGTTACCATGTAATCGGTAGACATCTTCTTTTGTCTCCATCAGTGTTGCATCTGTTGAAAAAATGGTGGGGTGTGAGACCACATAAGCCTTGAAGTATAAAAGCTTTGGGAGGGGCCTACGATCTTACTTCCATAGTATCTAACTAAGAGAGAGAAGCACACCTTTACCTAATCACTATCTAGGCTACCTACTTTCACCGACGAACTTCCCCTAATTTTCTTCAATTGATCATCACCTAACTCCTTCCATTGGTATAAGACATCCATCCACTGATGAAGATACCCACCTTGAGGATATGAAGTTAACCTCACTGCTCCTTGCAAAGATGCTAGTGATAAACCTAGCCTTCATCAAGCTGAAGCTTGATGATGAAGAACATCTTCTAGGCCTCCAAGTGGACTCTATTAGGATATTCATTGCAATCGTTGATGCCACCTTTGTAAATAAGAGAAGTCTTTGTGAGAGACGGCATGGACGAATTCATCGCCAATTGTCCCTACTCCCTAAGGAACATCCATTAGTACCTGACCACATAGCATGAGGAAATTTGACCCTTCTTCCTAATCCAATTTCAAACTGTGTCTAATAATGAATTCCATCACCCTTTCAATTTTCTAGGGCTTGATTCTTGTCAGATTTTGCTCTTCTTTCTTCTTGTGGAATTTGTGAGCATTTTCATTGGTTCACACTAAATATAGTTTTCATTGGTTCATTGTTGTTCTTCAACTTGTTCTTCTTGTGATATACTTCTGTAGGTAGACACTTTCGTCAGTCTATAATGGAAGAGTTGTCATTAATAGAAGGACTCTCATTTATCTCTACATGTGTTGTTTTCCTCATAGGATCACCTAAATTTTTCATCGACTAAAGGGCTATATTGTGATAACTTCTCAACTACCTTTTTCATTAGTTCTTGGGCGTAGTAGTTTTCATTGGTTGGCAACCACCCGCCTGACCATGCTTTTAGAAGTTCTTTATTTTTATTAGTTGGAAAAACCTAGATTTTCATTGGTTTTGAACTTAGTGCAGTTACGTAGTTGATAAAGCTAATTGGATAATCATTATTAAATCATAACCCTATGTATGATACATATATATATGTCTTTACATACACAAATATGTGTATACATATATATTCATTGCCTCTGCCACGGGCATGGGAGAGGGAAGGATCTTTCTATCTTAATCCCATACATATATATACATATATACATGTGTATATGTATATGTATATGTATATGTATATATATATATACATATATATATACACTTCCCTCAATTACGATGGTATGAAACCCAAAATTCCCACTAGTACTTGCTAAGAAAATGAAGGAAAATGTCATTCTAAAGGAGAACTATAGAATATAGAGATGTTCAAGGCAAAAACATCACAATACATAGAGGAGCATGGAGATCCTAATCCGGATAAGAAGGCCATGAATGAAAAAGATCACCTTAAACACGTACAAGCACTTAATTCTCGAGAGATATACCAGTCAGTTGTTTCAAAAACAACTGAGTCTTCTAAATACATACCATCCAATGAGGTTGCACAACCTAGGAAGAGGAGTATAGTCAAACCCTTCCCTAGTGGTGGACAAGTAAATAAAACTAGATCAACCAAAGGTGGAGGGTAGGAGATAGAAAAGGAGAAACAAGTAGCAAGCAAATGTGGTCTTTAAGCACAATTATTTGGGGTTGTGGAAATTACTATAGGGCTACTAATGTTTTCATATCAAAACAACCTAAAATCCACTTTGAGCCACAACATGTTGAGAACCAAAGAAGTTGGGAAGCCATGTTCAGAAAGATGACATCCAGGGCAACACGGTATGGATGCATCCATACTATGATAGAACTGGGTATCTAAACTAGGGTGATGGAGCATATACTATGAGTATCTTCTACTATGAGTAGGAATATACCAACCACCATGCAATATGGAAATTGGGCAGTGGTTTGACATTATTTGTGAGATGGTTTCCACATCAGTAGACAATATTTCTAATTTATCTGTAGATGAGAATATACTAACCACACCTTTCAAGGAGGTGAAAATGTAAATGCAACCATTAGTGCACCTAACTCAACACCTAGAGCTAATGGAAGACAACAACATAAAGTGATGGAGACCATGATGGACATGTCTAAGGTGATAGTTGAGCTACAAAAAGAGTGTGATGATCGATGCAAAGAAATAATATTTTACAGAAAAATTGCAAATCTGAGGAGTTTAAGAAGGGGATTGGAGTCCCTTCACCCTCATCCACATCTACACCAGCACAGGAGCCAAATGCAAAAAGGCAAATTTGAGCCATCACGAAGAATAAGAGAACCCTCATTCTTTGAATAGGAATTCCAACATTAATGATAATGTAGGGTTGGTTGTCACTAATGTGCAACAATACCACAAGCATAGGATTGTGCCATTGTGGTACTCTCATATTTCAATGAAGAAAAATATTATGTGCAAAATGTTGGTAACCCCAAAAGGCATGTTTAAGCCAACATAAACTCTATGTATTCCCCTAGACAATCGACAAATGTGTCAATGATACTATGGAATAATGAACTAGATAGGGATGTAAGATATGGAGTTGTATGAGATAACAACAAAGCAACATGAGACACCAAAGGCAAAAAAAAGAAACATGCTAGAACTAAGCAATCTCTGAGCCTTACCCTCAACCAAATGAAGAAGCTAATAAATATGAGATGGAGGGACTTGAAGATCTCTTCAACTATAAAGCCTAACAAAACTTTATATATGAAGATGTCTAAGGAGAGTTCACATCCCACCAACTTGTGGTACAACCTATAGAAGACAACATGGAATGCTATGGAGAGGGCACTTCTGATGATGACAATGGAAATATAGACAATCTATTAAGGAAAGTCCAAAAAGAATAGAGAGTTTGGTCTTTGAAGATCCATAGACCCCTCATTATTCTAGCCAAGTTGTGCTTCCACCACTCCCCTATAAAATGAGGGACATGGACACAATGCCCACTTTGGGGATGCTCCTAAGGGACATCCACATTGTAGATGACATCCTCAATGATGATAACTAGACAGTGATGTGCTATATCAAAACCAAGGGAGCATCCTGGCTAGGGAAGATCTAAGAACAACTTTGAGAGAAAATGCCTCTATCACCAAAAGGTTCTTCAAAATACTATGTGGAACCATATTGGAAGAATTTATGGATATAGATAATTAAGATCCGATCTTCAGTGCTACACCACGTATATTTGTACACCTCCATGAATGCAGCTCTAGAGAACTCTTGGTCAATTAACTCATCATCACACTATAAAGAAATAGGAACATAAATCTCATCACTCTACCTTGCAAGGCCAAAGACATCTGGTTGTTGTTATTAGTGGATTTAGTTGAATTGAAACGTGTAATATATAACTACAATGTAAGAAATTTGCCATGAAACGGAGTGTTTTTTCAGGATTCTAAGATCAAAATATATAAAAGATCCTGATAAGACTTGAAACCTGATCAAGGTAGCTAATAGTTGGTACAATTTGAACTGGAAGGTCCTAACAATCAACTCCAGTGTCCCTCAAAACATTCCCAATTTAGGGGACAATGCATTCATTATCTTGCAAATGGTGGAGGCACTAAACCAAATAATCCCCTTACAATACATTTCATATGAAAACTTCCATGATCTATGAGGAAAGTACATCATGGAAATAATCAATGACAAGAGATTCTTCTATGACCCATACATGGATTCTATTTCCATCTTGTGTGCAGAACAACCCCCCTTCTAGAGAAGAATCCATGGAGAGAACAACTAAAACTCTTAGGAAAGAATCTACCCAACAAGAAAAATAGCATAAAATGCCTTTCGAGGCATAGATAGTTTCAAGAAGCAAAGACAAAAAACACCAATTCAGCCTCAGACAACACCAACAGCTACCTCTCAACCCACTACCAAGAATGAATAAGATCCAATGGTAGGAACAACACAAGATATCCCCCATGAACATGCCACCATAGAAGACAAAAAGACCATATGCTAAGACAGTGATAGTAGTGTGATATGGACACATGTTACAAGATACAACAAGAGGACTTGGATCTCATTATGAAGAGGATCAAACCATATGATGAAGATTTGTTAATCATTTTTCCTATCCATAAATATAGATCTCTGAGATATCCTTACTTCATAGGATATTTGACAACAAATGTAATGTCAACTTGTTAACTATTGTCAAAGGATGAGATGTACGACACGTACATGTCCATATACAAACTCATTGGGGACATGATACCTAAAAAGGAACCTAAAGAAGAGGAAAGAATAATCAAGAAACTAAATATACACATCTTTCAATTTATCTTTCTACTTGTTCTTCATGATGGGCATTGGACGTTGCTATCCATCAACACAAGCACAAATATGTCTGTCATATATAACATCTCCAATGCTCTCTTCAACATGAGAAAACACACCAACATCACAGACGGTACTACTGTAACTAAACAAAAGGTAGACAAGTATGCAAAAGGCATTATTGAGTTGATAAAGAAATAGAATAGGGGATATTCACTAGAAGATGGAGATTTTAGAAAATATGATTCTATCATAGGGGCCCACAATAGAAACCAAAATATAGTTACTTTGGTTTCCCCATGATATTCTGGATGAAAGTGTTGGATGGCATGAAAAAAGGGAAGAAAAGTTCTAGGATGATTGCTACATCATCTTCATGGTTATGTTGTCTAGTTGTTGCATTCCCCTTAGGTGAATGAGGGACTAGGCAAACAAAATTTAAACTTACTTATTTACATCTAACCACTTCCTTTGGCATTTAGGGGGTAGTGTGAATGATAAGTCGATGGGGTGTGTGTATAGGAAATATAAGTACACTCTCATTTCCCATCCCTTTTATATTGCATTTACATATAAGATAACTACACATATAATGTCTCCAGCAGCTACGAAAATTTGTGTAGATCTTTAGTCTGGACGTGCTAGCTTATAGTTAATTCCTTAGACACTAATCAAGGAAGATTTTGATGGAACGAAGGGTGACGTTTGACATTAGGAAAATTTTGATCCAATTTTGTGGAGTTATCTTCAGTCTAGACTGGGTCTAATTGTCTCCACTCTAACATTTTAGCAATTTGTTGTATTAAATGATGAATTCAGACAATAAACACACAACTTAATAAATGATCATGGTTTCATATCAAATCTACTCTAAGATGATGTAGGCTGCAAATGAAATGCTTAAACCTCTGGGAAACCTCTTGAAAATAAGGTGGATATTAGTATGATTACACATCTGAGTGATCATCTAGGACCTCGAGTACAAGGTGGAAATGCAAAAATCATGTATCAAGGAAAAAGGTACCCGTTATAGTTTCTATAATCCTATAAAATGAGAAAAAGAAGCTTTGTATCCCACAAAAAGAGTGTGATGATCTATGCAAAGAAATAATATTTTGTAGAAAAATTGCAACTATGAGGAGTTTAAGAAGAGAAAAAGATTTCCTTCAACCTCATCCATACCTACACAACCACAAGAGCCAAATAGAAAAAGCCAAATTTGAGCCATCACGAAGAAGAATAGAACCATCATTCTTTGAATAGGAATGCCAACATTAATGACAATGTGGGCTAGGCTTCGATCATGAAGGTTCAACACATACAATACCACAACTAGAGGATTGTGCCATTGTGGTACTCTCATATCACAATGAAGAAAAAGATTTTGTAAAAAATGTTGGCAACTCCAAAAAGCATGGTTAGGCTGACATAAACTTTATGTCTCCCCCTAGACAGTCAACAAATGTGTCAAAGTACCAGGAAAGAATGAACTAGATAGGTATGCAATAGATAAATTTGTATAAGATAACACTGAGGCAACATGAAACACCAAAGGAAGAAGAAGAATAATGCTAGAACTAAGCAATATCTGAGCATTACCCTCAATTGAATGAAGAAGTAAAGGAAACTACTAAATATGTGATGAAGGGACTTGAATATCTCTTCAACTATAAAGTCATACCAAACTTTATATATGAATATATCTACGGAGAGTTCACATCCCACCAACATGTGGACAACCTATAGAAGACATACATGAAATGCTATGGAGAGGACAATTCTGACAAAGATAGTGGAAATATATATAATCTATTAAAGGAAAGTCAAAAAATAATATATATTTTGGTCTTTCAAGATCCATAGACCCCTCATTATTCTATCCAAGCCATTCCTCCACCACTATCTTATAAAATTAGAGACATGGAAACAATTCTCACTTTGGGGATGCCCCTAAGGGACATCCACATTTTGGATAACATTCTTAATGATGACAACTAGATATCAATGTGCTATATCAAAACCAAGGGAGCATCCTGACTAGGGTATATATGAGAACAACTTTGAGAGAAAAGGCCTCTATCAATAAAAGGTTCTTCAAAGTGCTCTATGGAAACATATTTTTAGAATTTTTGGATACATCAAGGAAGATATGATCTTCAACGCTATATCATGTCTATTTACGCACCTCCATGAAGAGCGCTCTAGAGAACCCTTGGTCAATGAACTCATCACCAGACTGCAAAGAAACAAGAACATAAAGCTCATCACTCTTGAAAGGTTAAAGACATATGGTTGTGGTTATTAGTCGATTCAGTTGAATGGCAAGGTGTATTATATAATTGCAATGTAAGAATTCGGTCACAAAACAAAGTGTTTTTGTGGGATTCCAAGCTCAAAATATAAAAAAGATCCTCAATAAGACTTGAAACCTGATCAAGGCAGCTAATAGTTGGTACAATATGAATCGGAAGATCCTCAAATCAACTCCTATGTCCCTCAAAAAATTCCCAATTTGGGGGACAATGCATTCATTATCCTACAAATAATAGAGGCACAAAACCAAATAATCCCCCTAGAAAACATTGCATATGGAAACTTCCATGGGCTATAAGGAAAGTATGTGATGGAAATAATCCATGATAGGAGATTTTTCTATGACCCGAACATGGATTTTATTCCCATCATGTATGCTGGAACAACCCCCCCCCCAAAGAAGAATCCATGGAGAGAACAACTAATACTCTCAGGAAAAAATCTACCCAACAAGCAAAATAGCACAAAATGCCTTTTGAGGCATCACTAGTTTCAAAGAAGCAAAGGCAAAACACACCAGTTCAGCCTCAGCCAACACCAACAACTACCTCTCAACCAACTACCAAGATTGAACAAGACCCAATGGTAAGTACAAATAAGATATCCCCCATGAACATGCCACCATAGAAGACAAAAAGACCATCTGCTGAGATAGTGATAACAATGTGACATGGACACATGTTATGGGATGCAACAAGAGGACTTGGTTCTCATCATGGAGATGCTCAAACTAGATGATGAAGATTTGGTAATCATATTTCCATGAAGTGATGTACAAATCCTTAAATACAGATTTCTGAGATATATGTATTGTCATAGGATATATGATAACGAATGTAATGTCAATTAGTAAACTATTGTTAGAGGATGAGTTGTACAACATTTACATGGCCAAATACAAACTCCTAGGGGACATGATAACTAAAAAGGGATCTGAAGAAGAGGAAAGACTAATCAGGAAACTATAGATACACATCTCCTGATTTATATTTCTATATGCTCTTGATGAAGGTTATTGGACACTGCTATCCATCAACACAAGCATAAATACTTGTATCCTATATAACATCTCCAATTCTCTCTTCAATGCAAGAAAACACACCAACATCACAAAAGGTGCTAGTGCAACTGAACAAAAGGTAGAGAAGTGTGAAAAATGCATAATTGAGCTAATAAATAAATATGGTAGGGGATATTCACTAGAAGATGGAGATTTTAGAAAATATGATTCTATCATAGGAGCACACAATAGAAACTTGAATGTAATTACTTTGGTTTCCACATGTTATTCTGGATGAAAGTGTTGGATGGCATGGTAAAAGAGGAGAAGAGTTCTAGGTTGATTACTGCATCATCTTCATGGTGCCTATGTTGTCCAGTTGTTGTGTTGCACTTGGGTGAATGAGGGACTAGACCAATAAAATTCAAGCTTACTTGTTTACATCTAACCTCTTCCTTTGAAACTCAGGGGATAAAGTGAATGATAAGTTGGTGGGTGTGTGAATAGAAAGATAGTACACTCTCATTCCCCATTCTTTTTATATTATCTTTACTTATAAACCATCTACCCATAAAATATCTCCAAGTGCTTTAATTTTTTTTGAATATCTTTTGTCTACAAATGCTAGCTTACACTTAATTCCTTATCCACTAATTAAGGAAAAAAAATTATGGAATGAAGGGTGACTTTTGACATTAGACAAATTTTGATCCAATTTTCTTGGAGTTATCTTCACTCCTAGATTGCATCTAATTGTCTCCAAACTACATTTTAGCAATTTATTATATTAAATGGTGAATTCAGACAATAAACACATAACTTGATAAATGATCATGCTTTTATACCAAATCTACTCTAAGATGTTGTAGGCTACAAATGAAACACTTAAACCCCTGAGAAACTTCTTTAAAGTAAGATGGATCTTAGTCTAATTACACTTTTGAGTGATCATCGAGACCTTGAGTACAAGTTGGAAATGTACAAATCATGTATCAAGGAAAAAGCTACCCCTTATAGTAGCTAATATTCTAATAAGGATAAAAAGAGGCTTAGTATCCCACAAATCCCTAAAATTCCCATCACCCCAAAAATCTAAAAGAGAGAGAATAAAATCTTGAGTGAGAATAAAAACATGAGAGTTGTGCCATGCTATAAGCTAAGGGTGTTTCCTAGTCGGTGTATAGTTGCACTCATGAACATGGATATGTCGTGACTGATAGCAGAACCTACAAGATCCAAAATATACATAACCCCTTATTCTCTATTGGTGTTCACAGAAACACTTCCACTGTATCAGAATTGTAGTTGAGTGACCCAGAAAAGAACATGCTACACCTCATCCTTATCCTACCCTACACACTTTATTGGATATCCAAAAAAATGTCAAGAGTGAAAGCTACCTTCTATGAGATTTATGAACGATATGGTCAGGAAATGAGGCTCAGAATGGATATCATAGAGGAACTACCCGACCTTGTAAAGGGGAGTCATAGATGAAAGGTCAAAACACTTTAGGTATTTAGGGGAGATTACAAAGATACACCAAGATGACAACGCATCTAGGAATAAATCTTGACATAGATATGAAATGGAAACATGACCACAATATTGAGATTCATCTAACTAAAAAGCTTTTTTCATTACGTTATACACTGGTTCTATTTATTAGCATGAGGACAAGCTAAACTCTAAGCTTGTGGGAGTTGTTAACATCCAATTTGTGTATGTGATTATTGGTATGTATGCCCAGAGAGCCAATCATATGACGATTGTAATGGCATAACTTGTAAATGATTATTAATAAAATAAACCTTCCAATTTATTCTAATTTATTCAATTATGAGATAATGAAGTAACATTATAAATGTCTAGATAATGATATTACTCAATGACATATGTCTTCAAGTACGTGACTTGAACAATGAGATCATAAGGATGTTAAGAGTAGAAATTCTCATTATGTCCCTATTCATATGTTGTTTTGGAAGGTCGATAGACAACTATAGCACATAACACTAGAGTATGTGTTGGTTGATGATAGAATCTCATTAGTCATGATATGACAATATCAAACCAAGCACACGTGTACTTGTTAGAGAACAATGTATCGACAGACCCACCATGTGAGTAGCACATGGAAACCATCACTATGATGGTCATAGTTAGCTCTCATAGTGTTGATGGTGATTATGGTTCTTAGGCCTAAAGTCACCACACTCATAAGATCTTGTTTGATATGCTTTGACATCATCAAAAGTAATCCTAAATAAGGGTTACCATAAAGGTGATGATTGGGTCACTGTAACACATGGGGACTGACTGTGAGTGATGTAGATGGGATTTTTCCCTCCCATGGGAGTATGATATCCTAGGACTCTTATGTTAGAAAGACCGAAAAATACATGGTTATGCACATGTGAGTCAATATGTGATATTGAGCTTACATATATCTCATACAACCTGCTATAGCAAGGAACAAATATTGAATGTTGAAAAGGATGATAGATCCATGCCTCGAGTTCAATCTGGATATCAGTGACAAAGGAACTATATAAACACTATAAAACCATACACAAATTGTAGTTTGATGATGTTCTCCAATTTTTCATTTACTTGGGTAGCAATGATGTGTGACTAGGCACCCCTCATGGCTTGTGATGTCATAACTAGTTATGGACATTCACTACCAGCGTAATATAGGACCTATAGGGTCACACACATAGGTCATGACCTAGAATAGGAGTTTTGATCTTGAATAATAATTGGATTGGTTACTAAAGTGTTTAGGTATCCAATTCAAGCAACAAATCAACTGATTGGACTCCCAAACGATTGTCTCATGTAATGAAACGGTCGGTTGGAGTGTTAGGTTGATTGGATATTGAATTAGTTGAGTTCTGCCTGAACAGAGGAGCAAACTGACTAGTTCACTTAGTGAACCAATTGGCTTGGCTTAGCCAACTGACTGGTTGGGGTCATGAGAAGACTGACTCGTAGGGCGAGACATCCAATCTGTGGAGAAATTTGAGCGCATCAAGGATTAGTGTTGATGTCATGTTGAGCATTAATTAGACTCAAATTTCCTAATTCATATGTGATTAGGAAACATAGTTGATTTGGCAAGCAAACTGATCGGTCACATGTGAATCAACCAATTCTATTCTCACAGGTTGCAAAAATTCATGATCTTCAGGTCTCTTTCACTCCCACACAGACTGGGAACCCAGACCTTAACCCCTCCTACAAATAGAGGGGTACTGGGGGATTCTTAGAATATAATTCAATTGCATCTAACAATTGTTGTGTTCTCTAGTTGTGGTAACCAATAGAGAACCCAAGCAAGTCCTACCCAATAAAGGGAATGATAGCAAGGGAGAAACAATTGTGGGAAAGCAAGCTGGTGACTAGTACACCAACGAGAGGGACAACTCCTTCATGTCTGTTCTAATAGGACGATAGGAGTTCTAGGTGGTTTGTGTGGACTCCCATAGAGGCATGGAGGTCGTCGTCTGCCGATAGAAGGATAACATCACCCTACTATCTTTGGTGAGACCAGGAGGCACAGTATACAAGTCCCAGTGCAACTAGAAGACAATTGCACATCTATAATGACTAGGAGATGTCATTAGACTTTCTCTAGGACTAGGTATATCCTCAAAATCATCCTTTCCATCATATAGTTGTTGATGCATCTGCTGGTTTATAGAGAATATGGTAGTAAAAAAAGATCTCCATTGCCTACTTTGTAGTCATATTTTCCTATAGTGGTATCAGAACCACGTCAATCTACTATATTTTTGGGATAATCAATATCATTGGATTTTTTGTTTTATCATTTATTTATTGCATGTGATGCAAATAATATTATCCAATCAAGTACCATGCATAATCCCATATATATATATATATATATATATATGCATGCAATATACATGTGTCACCCTAAAAGTGAGTTTTGATGGTGGAAATGTAGTGTGGTTATGGCCAATAACCCTAATAATCTGTGCATGGTTGTATAGTTGGTTATTCCTAAGTCAATCTCAATTTACATATTGAGCCTCTATCTTATCTTCCAATTGTAAAAGTAGCATTCTCTCCTACCTTTGCTCCTGTCGAATGTAACTTGAGGTTTCTCTATAATTATGTAATAGCAGGACAGTTTAATTTCTCGTTACGAAAAAGAAGAAGACGCTCAAACTAGGCCAATTGACTGTACCAAAGGCGAGCCGACCGATTGAAGGACTGAGAAGGACCAAGAAGGACGAGCCGAACCGATCGGCTGGTGGACTTAACTGATAAGCTGGAGGAGCCCACAAATGGTGGACAGTAGGACCAAATGACCAGTGAGACAACCAAATGATTGGCCAGGATGCCACCTGATCAGTACAAGGGTTGAATCGATCAACCCAGATTGGCAAGCACATATCTTCATCAAAAATAGATTTCTGCATAGGATGTGGACTCTAGGTTGTGGTAATTTAGTGTGGATCCAAGGAATTACATTTAGTCTAGACATAACCATCACTTTTTGTTTATTGCAAGTTTTCTTTGTGGGATATACCATGTATATGATACGTACTATATATGTGACGATAAAATAAAGTATATGTATTTATAAATACAAACCCCCTTAATTAAATATTAAGTCTTAAATGCCTTCTAAAAGTGGTACACATAAAAAGCTTAATTGAATAAGTGTGGGCACCCCAAGGGTGGTGCATTGTCTATCTCATGGAAGTGTGATGGTAATGATGTGGGTATGCCAAATGGGGTGCACTATTATCATGTTGGTTTTTTTGTTAGGCTTAACGGTGTGGTTTTAATGAGATTAAGAACTAGAAACATGCAGATGATTATGGCAAGGAGATGAACATATCATCCATCCAAAAGTTGCATATGATGCAATTGGAAAAAGTTTCCTACCTTGATAATTGACTATTGATGCTTGAGTTGACTGAGTAATAGTGAATTATCTTGGATCTTAGCCCACTAGAAGATTGTACGTTGCAATATTATGAATTAAATTGTGATGTCTATAAATTTGAATACAATAGTGGGAGTGATAATTAATTAAAGAACTAATTAATATCCAATTAAATCAAATCACAAAGGTTTTTTACAATATGCACATTTTTTCTTGTAGAATCAAATGACGAACAAGTCAGTATTGTGATCAATCCTCAGAAAGGAAAAACTTGACGAGACAAATTTCTATGATTGGTTTTGGACTTTGAGAAGGGTTCTCAATGAAAAGTGCAAGTTCTATGTCCTTAACAAGCCAGTGCCAAAAATACCTGCTCCAGATGCGCCTAGGGATGAAGTGGATGCTTACTGGAAGCATTCCAATAACACCTTGGACACAAAGTACCTTATGCTAAGCTGCATGAACTATGAGTTGCATGAGCAATGCAAGGACATGGGATTCTTGAGGTGGTAACACATCTTAAGAAAGTGAACCACAATCTCACAAAGCAAGAAAGGGATGATGTTATAAAGGTGCTCTTTGAGTGTAAGCTAACAGAGGAAAACTAAGTAGAAGAACATGTGCTCAATACGATTGGACATGTGTATCATCTTGAAGAACTAGGATTCTCTTTGATCCAAGAGTTGGCCACATATATGATTATGAAATCATTGTTAGAATCATATAGACACTTTATTGCATGTTATCATGTGAATAATATGGCCAAACCAATGTCAAATTTGCTTGGTATGTTGATTCATGCTGAAGAAAAAATGAAGAAGGACAAATCCCTGTTGGTGATCAACAAATTTGAGTCCAAGGATGAAAGGAAGCTTGTGATAGTTCTAAGGCCAAACCCAATCCGGATCTTTAACACTCAAGATGAGGAGAAAGAAAAGTACAAGAGGAACATATCCTTTATACTTGAAGGCATTCAAGAAGAAGATGATGGGGATGGTGATCTCCACTTTAGGTATGTACGTTATAAAGATAAACTTATCTACTTCTTCATCATGTATAATAGATACCGGATGTGGATGTCAGATATATTCGAATATGTTGGGTTTGAAAAGAAGTCAGCCTTTGGGAAAGGGCGAGGTGGAACTGTGAGTTGCAAATGGTGCAAGAGTTGTGACAATTGCAGTTGGAACCTATAATTTATCTCTACCCACATGGCTTTTAATAGAGTTGGTGAACTACTATTATGTACCTACCATAGATAGAAACATCATTTTTGTATCATGTATGGATAAGGATGCATTTGCATTTTATTAAAAGAATGGAAAACTTTCTATTTATAGAGAAGGGATCTTCTATGGAAGTTCACCAATGTCTTATGGTCTTTATTTTCTATATCTAAAGATAGATGTTTATAATGTAAATACCAAAAGGTTAAAATTCAACAACTCAAACAAAACATACCTTTGGCATTGTCATCTAGGGAAAATAAATGATAATTGCATATCTAGACTCCATAAAGATGGTCATCTGGACTCTTTTGATTTTGAATCAATAGAGACATGTGAATCTTTTTTGTTGGGCAAGATGGATAAGACCCCTTACACTGGTAACAATGAGAGTGCTAGTGATCTATTAGGACTCATACATACTGATGTATGTGGGCCTTTTAGAACAACAACTAGAGGTGGGTATCATACTTCATTACATTCACTGATGATTTCAGTAGGTATGGTTATGTTTACCTGATGAAACATAAGTAAAAAAACTCATGATAGGTTCAAGGAGTTTATGAATGAAGTACAAAACCAATTTGGAAAAAGTATTAAGGCACTTCATTCTGATTGAGGTGGACAATATTTAATTCAAGAGTTTTAGGACCTTCTTAGAACCCATGGTTGTATCCCAATGGAATCCACATAGAACACCTCAACATATTGGTATATTAGAAAGAAGGAAACAAACATTATTGGATATAGTGTGGTCAATGATGAGTTTAGCTGAGCTTCTGACTACCTTCTGGGTTATGCTCTACAAACCACCATGTTTACAATAAATTGAGTACCATCTAAGTCGGTTCAAAAGACACTATATGAGATATGGTTTGGGAATCATCCCAATGTGTCTTTATGAGGATTTATGGACATAAAGATTATGTAAGTAAAATGTTTCTGATAAGCTTGGCCCATTTTGATGGATATCCTAAGGAGACTAAAGGATATTACTTTAATTCCCTATCTAAAAATAAAGTTTTTATTGCCAGAGATGTTGTATTCCTAGAGAAGGAATTTATTTCCAAAGGAATCAGTGGGAGGAAAGTGGAACTCAAAAAGGTTCGAGACCAACAAGATAGCATTGAACCAATAGATGTATAAGAGGAACAAAGAGAATCACACAGTGTTGTGGAATATCAAGTTCCTCAAGTAAAATAGGTACCTCGTACATCTAATAGGATACACCTTGAACCTGAGAGATTTGGATGTCTTGTGACTCAAGAAGGCAATGAGTTGGTCATAGATAATGAGACAACAACCTATGTAGAAGCTAATGAGGGACCAGTGTTTGAGAAATAGCTTGAGGCCATGGGATCTGAGATGGAGTCCATGTATACCAACAAGGTATGGCCCTTGGTGGATCCACCTGAAGGGCTAAAACCCATAGGTGAAAGTTGGTATTCAAGAAGAAGACCAACATGGATGGTAAAGTACAAATCTATAAGGGCAGATTAGTTGCAAAGGGTTTTAGACAAGTTTAAGGTGTTGACTATGACAAAACCTTTTCTCCAGTGTCCATGGTTAAGTCCATCAGGATCATGCTTGCTATTGCAGCTTATCATGACTATGAGATTTGGCAGATGGATGTTAAAACTGCATTCCTTAATGGGATTCTTCTTGAGGATGTGTATATGACACAATCTTAAGGGTTTTATAAATTGAAAGGATGAAAATAAAATTTGTAAGCTACAAAGGTCAATCTATGGAATGAAGCAAGCATCTTAGAGTTGGAATCTTCATTTGATGATACAGACAAAGAGTTTGGTTTTGTTAAAAATGAAGATGAACCTTGTGTGTACAAGAAGGTTAGTGGTAGCATAGTGTCATTCCTCATATTGTATGTGGATGACATAATGTTGATGAGGAATGAAATCTCTACTTTACCAAATGTAAAGACATGGCTTGGAAATATGTTTTCTATGAAAGACTTGGGAGAAGCATCCTACATCTTGGGGATTAAGATCTATAGAGATAGATCTATAAGGATTCTTGGACTAAGTCAGAGCACATCCATTGACAAAGTGTTGAAGTAGTTTAGAATGGAGAGCTCAAAGAGAGGAAACCTACCCTTGCTTCATGGAGTTACCATCTCTAAAGTTTAGAGTCCCGATTTGTAAGCTACAAAGGTCAATCTATGAAATGAAGCAAGCATCTTGGAGTTGGAATCTTCATTTGATGATACAGACAAAGAGTTTGGTTTTGTGAAAAATGAAGATGAACCTTGTGTGTACAAGAAGGTTAGTGGTAGCATAGTGGCATTCCTCATATTGTATGTGGATGACATAATGTTGATGGGGAATGAAATCTCTACTTTACAAAATGTAAAGACATGGCTTAGAAATATGTTTTCTATGAAAGACTTGGGAGAAGAATCCTACATCTTGGGGATTAAGATCTATAGAGATAGATCTATAAGGCTTCTTGGACTAAGTTAGAGC
Organism: Alisma plantago-aquatica; assembly: GCA_963693085.1. Taxonomy (NCBI): domain Eukaryota; kingdom Viridiplantae; phylum Streptophyta; class Magnoliopsida; order Alismatales; family Alismataceae; genus Alisma; species Alisma plantago-aquatica. Next base: position 518,705,352 of record OY856413.1, on the reverse strand, counting down.
ACATACATTGACAAAGTGTTGAAGCAGTTTAGAATGGAGAGCTCAAAGAGAGGAAACCTACCCCTGCTTCATGGAGTTACCATCTCTAAAGTTCAAAGTCCCAATTCTTGTGAAGAAAGGGAACACGTGAGTTTGATTACCCGTCCTGACGTCTCGTATGCCTTGAGCATGATGAGCATATATTAGCTGAATCCAAGTGATGCTCACTGGATAGCCGTAAAGAACATCTTAAAGTACTTGAGAAGAACTAAGGATCATTTCCTCATTTATAGAGGAGAGGAAGAGTTGGTGGTAAAGGTTTACACCAATGCAAGCTTCCAAACTGACAAAGATAATTACAAATTGTAATTAGGATTCATGCTTTGCATTCATAGCATAGTTGTAAGCTGGAAGAGTTCTAAGCAAGAGATAGTTTCTGATTCTACAAAAGAGGCTGAGTATATTTATGTATCAAATGCAACAAAGGAGGATGTATGGATCAAAAATTTCATCTCTAAACTTGGGGTTGTTCCAAGCATCAACAACACAATTGAGCTATATTGTGACAACAATGGAGCTATTGCACAAGCTAAGGAACCCAAATTGCATCAATGCTCAAAACATATTCAAAGGTGGTTTCATCTCATACGAGAGATTATATAATAAGGACATGTAAAGATTTGTAGAGTACCAACTGAGAACAATGTTGTTGATCCCTTGACAAAAGCATTTTCACAAAAGAAGCATGATGGACATGTTAGATCACTTGGAATATGATTTGTAGGTGATTGGCTCTAAGTGCAAGTGAGAGTCTGTTGGTATATATGCCAAGAGAGCCCATCATATGATGATTTTAGTGGCATAACTTGTAAATGATTTTGTTATTAATAAAGGCAAGCTTCCAATTTATTCTATTTTATTTAGTTATGCGATAATGAAGTAACATTATAAATGTCTATGAATGATATTGCTCGATGATGTATGTCTTCAAGTACGTGACTTAAACAATGAGATCATACACATGTTAAGAGTATACATTCTCATTATATCCCTAGTCAGATGTTGTTGTGGAAGGTCGATAGACAACAATAACACATAAGACTAGAGTGTGTGTTGATTGATGACAAAATCTCATTAGTCATGATATGGCGATACCAAACCAAGCGCACAAGTACTTGTTAGAGAACAGTATATCAGACAAACCCACCATAATATTAACACATAGAAACCATTACTATGGTGGTCATAGTTAGCTCTCACAGTGTTGGTGGTGATTGCGGTTCTTAGACTTGAAGTCACTACACTCATAACATGTCATTTGATATGCTTTGACATCATCAAATGTAATCCTAAATAAGAGCAACCATAATTGGGTAACTATAACACGTGGGGACTAACTGTGAGTCATGTATATGGGATTTGTCCCTCCTATACGAGTATGATATCCTAGGCCTCTTGGATTGGCATGAATGAAAAATGCATGGCCATGCAAATGTGCGTTAATATGTGATATTGAGCTTACATATATCTCATACAGTCTTTTAAGCAAGGAAAAAATATTGAATGTTGAAAAGGATGATATATCCATGCCTCAAGTTCAATCTAGATATCAGTAATAAAACAACTATAAAAATACTATAACACCATACACAGATGGTAGATTAAAGTTGTTCTCCAACTTTCCATTTACTTGGGTAGCAATGATGTGTGACTAGGCACCGCTCATTGCTTGTGATGTCATAACTGGTTATGGACATTCACAACCAATATAATATGAGACCTATAGGGTCACACACATAAGTCATGACTAGAAGAGGAGTTTTGATATTGAATAGTAATTGGATTGATTACTATAGTGTTTAGATATTCAATTCAAGCAATAAATCAACTGACTGGACTCCCAACCGATTGATTCATGTAATGAAATGGCCATTTGAGTGTCAGGTTGATTAGATATTGAATTAGTTGAGTTCTTCCTGAATTGGGGAGCAAACCAACCAGTTCACTTAGTGAACCAATCAACTTGGCTCTACCAATCAACTAGTTGGGGTCGTGAGATGATCGGCTCGCAGTGTGAGACTATTGGGTTTTGTGGAGAAAACATGTGAGGCGGAAGCAATAAAATCCACGCAACTTGAAACAGGATCTCATCGACAACAACATATTTGGAAGGACTATTTGTGGGATATACCTTATCGTGGAGCAAGTCCGGAAATGTCCCGCTGCACGACAATGCAACGCTGCTGACCTACACGGACGAAACTTCTCTCCCATTCGCTGTCGCAGGAAGATCTGGTGGCACTCCTGTGTGATGATGTACGCCGCTCGTAATGCGCACAGATGGTCGTCGATGTCCTCCGAACGTAGGCGTCTCAGCATCTGCGTCTCTACTTTGTCCACGCAGATGGACTGGAACTCCACGTCGTGCTTCCTAAACCGGCGAGAAGGAGTTGTGTCTGTGCGGCGGCATGCTAGCGGCACGTTGCTCTCCTTCCTCTCCTAAGGACGGTGACGGCTAGGTACGTGAGCGTAAACTGAAAAGCCTCTGTCTATCTTATATATATATATCGGTCGTCAATCCTCCTTTAAATAGGATACGAAGGGAAGTAGGGTTTCCTAAACCCATCAGTAAACAGAAACGATGCGTTAATTAAAATGCTCGTGGATTAATTAGAATATTCCGGAATTCATTAATTAACCAAATAATCACATTAATTGATTAATTAATATCCGACTCCATGCAATCGCTAGGGATGGATCTATGGGCATATGTACCAACAGACTCCCACTTGTACTTAGAGCCAGTCACTCCAATATTATTCTAATCCATTACATAAACACTTTAGTAATCAATGTGATTCGGAGCAATTCCAATCAAATCCACAATTATACTCCTATTCCAACACATCCTATGTGTGTGACCTAGTAGGCTCCAAATTACGTTGGCAGTGATATCCATAATCATATTATGATTTCAAAAGCAATGATCGGTATCTAGAAAGACTTCATTGCCACCCAAGTAATTTGAGAAGTTGGAGAATAACTTGACCTATCATTCATGACTGGTGTTACAGTGATTGTATAGTTCTTTTGTCACTGATATCTGGATTGAACTCGAGTCATGGAATTGTTATCCTTTTCAATGTTCAGTCCATGTTCCTTGAACTAGAGCACACTGTCTGAGATATATGTAAGCTCAATATCACATATTGACTCACATCAGCATGGCCATGCATTTCTCAGTCTTGCTTATCAAGTGGCCGGAATATCAAACTCCCGTAGGAAGGACAAATTCCATCTACATCACTCACAGTCATCCCCATGTGTCACAGTGCACCCAAGCACCATCTTTATGGCAATCCTTATTCAGGACCACAGTGGATGATATCAAAGTACACCAAACGACATGTGATAAGTGTATTGACTTCAGGTCTAAGAACCAAAATCACCACCATCATTATGAGATGTGACTCTAACTCCCAATCATGGTATCCATGTGTCACTCTCAAGGTGGGTCTATCTGATACATTGTTCTCTAACAAGTATCTATGTATTTGGTTTGATATCTCCATATCATAGATAATGAGATTCTTCCATCAACCAACATAAATTCTAATCTTATGTGTTATTGATGTCTATGGATATTTCCACAATAACAACCGATTAGGGACAAAACAAGAATACATACTCTAAGCATACATATGATCTCACTGTTCAGGTCATCAACCCGAAGACATATGTCATTGAGTATATTATTCTATAGACATCTATAAGTTTTATGGTCATCTCATAATATAAAACACAAACATATAGATTGGAAACTTGCCTTTATATGATCAATGTAGTATTACAAATCGTTTACATAGTATCCCATTACAATCATCGAATGATAGTCTCTATAGGCATACATACCAATAGATTCCCACTTGCACTTATACCCAATCACTCATGAATCTCAATCCAAGTGATCAAACATGTCCGTCATGTTTCTGCTGTGAAAGTGCTTTTGTGAGCGGGTCAGCCACATTGCTTTCTGTAGGTACTATGCAAATCTTCACATCTCCTCGTTGTACGATCTCTCGTATGAGATGGAACCGCCGTAGAATATGTTTGGAACGTTGGTGCGATCTTGGTTCTTTATCCTGTGCAATTGCTCCATTGTTGTCGCAAAACAACTCAATTGCATCACCAGTGCTTGGAACCACTCCAAGTTCAGAAATGAACTTCTTGATCCACACAACTTCCTTTGCAGCATTAGATGTGACAATATATTCGGCCTCTGTTGTAGAATTTGCAACTGTCTCTTTCTTGGAACTCTTCCAGCTCACAACTCCGTTGTTCAGGTAAAACACAAATCCAGATTGCGATCTGTAGTCATCTTTGTCAGTTTGGAAGCTAGCATCGGTGTAACCCTTTACCACGAGCTCTTCCTCACCACCGTATACCAAGAATTGATCCTTAGTCCTTCTCAAGTACTTTAGGATGTTCTTTACGGCTGTCCAGTGACATTAACCTGGATCTGACTGATATCGACTCGTCATGCTCAAAGCATACGACACATCAGGACGAGTACATAACATTGTGTACATGATAGATCCAATTGTTTATGCATATGGAATCTTACTCATGCGTGCTCATTCATCACATGAACTAGGAAACTGGACTTTAAAGATTGTAACCCCATGGGACATGGGCAAGTTACCTCTCTTAGAACCCTCCATGCTAAACCTCTTTAGCACCTTATCAATGTATGTGCTCTGGCTTAGGCCTAGAAGCCTTCTAGATCTATCTCTATAGATCTTGATCCCTAGTATATAGGATGCTTCGCCTAAATCCTTCATAGAGAAAGTCTTCCCTAGCCAACCTTTTACTGTCTGAAGAGTAGGGATGTCATTTCCATCAATAGTATGTCATCCACATACGATATGAGAAATACGATTGTGCTCCCACTAACCCTTTTGTAAACACAAGGTTCATCTTCATTTTGACTAAAGCCAAACTTTTTGACTACTTCATCAAAACGTAGATTCCAGCTCCGAGATGCTTGTTTCAATCCATAGATTGACCTTTGTAGCTTACAGACTTTATTGGCTTCCTTTGGATTGATAAAACCCTCAGATTGTGTCATGTACACATCCTCGAGTAAATTCCCATTAAGGAATTTTGTTTTAACATCCATCTACCAAATCTCATAGTCATGATAAGCTGCAATGGCAAGCATGATCCTAATGGATTTAACCATGGCAACTGGTGACAAGGTCTCGTCATAATCAACACCTTGAATTTGATGGAATCCTTTCACAACCCATCTACCTTTATAGGTTTGAACATTTCCATCCATGTCAGTCTTTTTCTTGAAACCCACTTGCACCCTATGGGTTTTACCCCTTCGGGTGGATCCACCAAGGTCCATACCTTGTTGGTGTACATGAATTCCATCTCAGATCTCATGGCTTCGAGCCATTTCTCAGATTTTGGTCCCTTAGTAGCTTCTAGATAGGAAGTTGGCTCATCTGCTATGCCCAATTCATCACTGTCTTGAGTCACGAGAAATCCAAATCTCTCAGGATCAAGTCGTGTCCTACTAGACCTACGAGGTTCATGTGTTACATTTGGAACTTGAAATTCCACAACAACTTGTGAGTCTTCATGTTCCTTATGTACCTCTTCAGGTTCTCTGCTTTCTTGTTGGTCTCGAATTTCTTCGAGCTCTACATTCCTCCCACTAATTCCTTTGGAAATAAATTCCTTTTCAAGAAATACAACAGTCCTAGCAACAAACACTTTGTTGTCAGTTGGTGTGTAGAAGTAGTATCCCCGAGTTTCCTTGGGGTATCCAACAAAATAGCATTTTTCTGATTTGGGTCCAAGCTTTTCAAGAAATTGTTTCCTAACATAAGCTTCACATCCCCAAATCTTTAACATAGACAAATTGGGACGATTCCTATTCCATATCTCATCTGGTGTCTTTTGAACTGATTTGGAAGGTACACGGTTAAGTGTAAATGCTGCAGTTTCAAGAGCATATCCCCAGAACGATATTGGAAGTTTGGATGAACTCATCATTGATCGTACCATGTCTAATAATGTATGATTCCTTCTTTTTGACACACCATTATGTTGTGGTGTACCAGGTGGAGTCCATTGTGATACAATACCACGGTCTCTCAGAAGGTCCTCAAACTCTTGGCTTAAGTATTCACCACCTCGATCTGAATGGAGTACTTTAATACTCTTACCAAGTTTCTTCTCTACTTCATTCATGAAAGTCTTGAACATTTCAAGAGTTTCTGACTTGTGTTTCATAAGATATACATAGCCATACCTACTGAGGTCATCGGTGAAGGTAATGAAGTATTGATAGCCTCCTCTAGCATTTGATCTAAAAGGTCCACATACATCAGTATGTATGAGCCCTAGCAGATCACTGGCTCTCTCACTGTGTCCAGTGAAAGGAGTTTTGGTCATCTTCCCTAACAAACATGCCTCACATGTCTCTAATGATTCAAAATCAAAAGAGTCTAGATAACCATCCTTATGGAGTCTAGATATGCGCTTCTCGTTTATGTGCCCAAGACGACAATGCCATAAGAATGTTTTGTTTGAGTTGTTAAGTTTTAACCTTTTAGTTTTTACGTTATATATGCTAGTCTCAAGTTCTAACAAGTAGATACCATAAGACACAGAGGCATTTCCATAAAAGATCTCATCTTTTGATATAGAAATAATTCCATTCTTAATGTGAAATTCAAATCCACTCTTGTCCATACAAGATACAGAAATAATATTTCTATTAATGGCAGGTACATAATAGCAATTCTCTAATTCTAGTACAAGGCTTGTAGGCAAAGATAAACTAATAACTCCAACTGTGGTGGCAGCAACTCTTGCTCCATTAGCAACCGGCAGCTCGACTTGGCCCTTTCATAAAGGCTTACTTCTTATCAGATCCTGCATATTCGAACAAATGTGAGATCCACATCCGGTATCCAGTACCCATGATGAAGAAGTATTTAAGTTTATCTCAATAAAGTATATACCTAAAATGTAGATCTCTATCCCCTACTTCTTCTTCCTCAGTTCCTCTAGGTAGAGAGGACAATTTCTTTTCCAATGTCCAGCCTGGTGACAATGGTGACAACTGCCTTCTTTGGAGATCCCACCTTTATCTTTTAGCGCGGATGACTTTGGCTTCTGCCCGGCTTTAGAACCTTTCTTAGCCTTGCCTTTGCCTTTTGACTTTCCCTTTGCCTTGTTGATCACCATCACAGACTTGGGCTTGTCTTTCTTCATCTGTGCTTCAGTTGTCCTCAACATGCCCAACAATTCTGACAACGGCTTGTCAAAATTGTTCATGTTGTAGTTCATGACAAAATGATTATATGATTCAGGCAATGATTGTAGAATCACATCAGTGGCCAACTCTTGACCTAGGGGAAATCCCAGCTTGGATAGGCTTTCCACATACCCAATTAAAGTGAGTATATGGGTGCCAACTGAGTCTCCCTCTTTCATCTTGCTCCTGAACAAAGCCTTTGAGACATCATATCTCTCCTGTCTTGCTTGATGTTGATACATGTTCTTGAGATGTGTTACCATCTCCATGACATTCATGTTCTCATGCTGCTCTTGCAACTCATAGTTCATTGAGCACAACATCAGGCACTTGACATCCATGACATCATCAAGGTGCTTCTTGTAAGCATCCTTTTTAGCCTTGGGTGCATTTATGGCGGGTTCCGCTGGCTCTGGTGTTTCAAGGACATAGAGCTTACGCTCATGTGTGAGAATAATTCTCAGCGTCCTAAATCGGTTTTGAAAGTTGGTTCCGGTGAGTTTGTCCTTCTCAAGGACCGATCACAATGAGAAAGTGTGAGTGTTGTTTGCCATTTGATTGCTACAAAAGAAAAAAATTTCATTTAGTCCAAAATATTTTGACTTGTAAAGATTTGATAAATGAGATTAATTAGGCATTTAATTAATTACGCTCCCACTATTTTATTCAAATTGATAGCCCTTACTATCAACTAAAAAGATTGCAACGCACAACCTTCTAGTGAGCCAAGACCCAAAATAATTGGATCAATGCCCAGCCAACGCTGGCGTCAAAGACCAAATACTAAGGTAGGCAACTTTTGCCAATTGCATCATATGCAACTCTTGGATAGATGATCATACACAACTCCTTGCCATGATGCATCTGTGTGCCTCTAGGTACTTGATCCTATCAAGGTTCCCTAGTTAAGTCCAACCTATAAGCCAACACGATGAGTGTGCACCCTGCGGAGGCAGACCCACACACCCACCATCACACTTCCACGAGATAGATAGTGTACCACGCGGAGGCGTGCCCACACATAGTCGATCAAGCTTTTCATGTGTGTTGCTTTATGGAAGGCAACTAAAACTTAATATTATTAATTGAGGGGTTTTATTAATACATATAAATATCCAAACACCACATACTTATAGTACGTATCATATACTACTATATCCACAACCACAAACGATATACATGCAATCACAAACACAAATACATCGGTTATGGCCATACTACTGTAATCCTTTAGAGCAACAAAGGATTACGGTCCACCTATGGTCTTATGCATCTCATGCAACACCTGTGAATCAACCTATAAGCCTGTAATGATCAACATTACAATGAACAACTTCATTGATGCTTCGTGAGGTTGGAACTTCAAGTTGCTTCTTGGAATTGGATCTTCTTGTTGCTTCTCCATGGATGCTCCTTGGAGTTGGATTTTTAGGTTGCTTCTTGGAATTAGATCTTCATGGTGCTTCTCCATGGACGCTCCTTGGAGTTGGATATTCAAGTGGCCTTCTTACATCAAGTTTACAAAAACTAAAACTAGTCCTATCTCTATTACATCATATGAGTACAAAAATGAAGGAAAAGAATTAATTACACTTTGAAATAAGAGATGAGGCTCGACATGCAAGCCGAATACTTTATACAAAGGATCCATATGCAACCATTATACATCCATAACATTCATAAACAAACATATCCACAAGATTGACACCCACATTCATCCACAACATTCACAAAAGGGGATACGAGGCCATAACCATGCATGCATTCACCACATAAAACAGATTTTAAAGGTGACATGTATGTTATCATAGGTATATCTACATATATGTATATACATATTAAAATTGCAGTACTTATAATGCGGGACATTCCCCATTAAATACATTTTTGACTCCCACACAGACTATGCGGGGTACACAGGGGTAGTGCCCCTGTGCCCTCGTGGGGTCTCAGGGGCAGAGCCCCTGAAAGGTCTACGGAATTTTACTTCCGTGCACTTAGAAAAATCAATATTTTCCATAGTCGACCATGTTCAAAATGTCAAAAACAGAAGCCTGCGGTGTATGTCGAATTAGGTTTAGATTTGCACATTAACAGTTTTAATTCGCATCATATGCAACATAAAAATAGTATACAGCGATTCGATCATATCGAAATGGATCCAAATACGCCGTAGATCGATGCTGCTCTGATACCACTGTTGGGTTTTGTGGAGAAAACATGCACGGCGGAAGCAATAAAATCCACGCAACCTGAAACAGGATCTCGTTGACAACAACGTAGTTGGAAGGAGTGCTTGCAGGATATACCTTATCGCGGAGCAAGTCCGGCGATGTCCCACTGCACGACGGTGCAACACTGCTGACCTACATGTACGGAACTTCTCTCCCATTTGTTATCACAGGAAGATCCGGCGGCACTCCTATGCGATGATGTACGCCGCTCGTAACACGCACGGATGGTCGTCGATGTCCTCCAAACACAGGCGTCTCAACGTCTGCATCTCTACTTCGTCTACGCGGATGGACTGGAACTCCACATCGCGCTTCCTAAGCCGGCAGGAAGGAGTCATGTCTGTGTGGCGGCGTGCTAGCGACGCGTTGCTCTCCTTCCTCTCCTAAGGACGGTGACGGCTAGGGTTTACGTACGTGAGCATAAACTGAAAAGCCTCTGTCTATCTTATATAAATATTGGTCGTCAATCCTCCTTTGAATAGGATACGAAGGGAAGTAGGGTTTCCTAAACCCATCGGTAAATAGAAACGATGCGTTAATTAAAAAGCTCGTGGATTAATTAGAATATTCTGAAATTCATTAATTAACTAAATAATCACATTAATTGATTAAATAATATCCTACTCCATGCAATCATTTGGGATGGATCTATGGGTATATGTACCAACAGAGACATCCACTTAGTGGAGAAAATCAAGTGCTTAAAGGATTAGTGATGACATCATGTCAGACATTAATTGGATTCAAATTTGCTAATTCATATGTGATTGGGAAACATAGCGAAAAGACTGGTTCAACAAGAAAATCGATTGACTCACATGTAAATCGACTGGTTTTCTTGCCAACCAACCAATTTGACACTCGTAGGTTGTGAAAATTCATGATCTTCTAATCCCTTCCACTCCCACACAAACTGGGAACCCAGACCCTAACCCCTCCTATAAATATAGGGGTACTGGGGGCTTTCCAGAATACAACTCAATTGCTTCTAACAATTGTTATCCTCTCTAGTTGTGGTAACCAATAGAGAGCCCGAGCAAGTCCTACCCAATAAAGAGAGGGATAGCAAGGGAGAAACAATTGTGGGAGAGAAAGTTCGTGACTAGTACACCAATGGAAGGGATAACTTCTTCTTGTCCATACTAGTAGGGTGACATGAGTTCTAGGTGGTCTGTGTAGACTTCCATAGAGGTGTGGAGGTCGTCGTTGTCCACTAGAAGGATAACTTCGACCTTCTATCTGTGGTGAGACCAGGAGACACAACATATGAGTCCCGATGCAACTAGAAGATAGTTGTGTATCTACAATGACGAGAAGATGTCACTGGACTTGCTCTAGGACTAGGTATATACTCAAAACCATCCTTTCTCTCATATAGTTGTTGACACGATTTGCTGGTTTATGGGGAAAATGGTAGTAATTTTTTGTTTGTTTCTGCTGCCTACTCTATAGACATATTTCCCTACAATTATATGCCTATTTTACCCTCCATTTTCTTATTATTGCATGCTTTGTTACTATAAATATTGTATCTAGTTACATTACTAATAACTTTGCATCTTTATGTAGGAAAACTCCAAGTTGTAGAGAAAACAACTATTCCATCAATTTATAGAATCCAACAATCGATGGGAGCAACGAAATGCCTAAACTGACAATAAAACATGCCATCATCCTAAGGATCTAGAACCTCATCTATACATAGACTGATGAAGAGGTTGAACAACCAATTGATGGCTCAACTACTTCATCTACCAATAACTCAAATGACTCCATCAACCAATGTGACTCCAGACCAGCTACCAACAAGATTCCTACAATACATCAACTGATAGAACTCCGAATTCCATCAACTAATGAAGCCTCATGTGACATCAACCAAAAAAATACATGATTCTACCTATTGATGTCGTTACAGGGTGTGTTTCTACCGATGACACTATAGGGTCTCCGTCTACCAATGGCCATTTTACTACAACAAAATGCCGTTGAGTTAGTTAAGCACACAACTAAAGGCACAATAACAAACTCTGATTTGGAAAGAATCTCATTTTTTTCTTCTCATTTTGATGAAACTCGTGTTTTTGATTCAAAACCCATTGCACTGAGGCTTGAAGCACAAGTAAAGCCCACACTCTTAGGTGCCTTGAGCACACCAGTGATCCCTATTAATAGGGAGACAAATCCTTCATAATAAGGCATGCCTTCTTATCCATGAAGTGTTGTCGATCTCCACCCTTACCATACCCTTTCCATTGGTTGATGAGGATGAGAGTCTGAGTCCATCAATCGGTCTTCCTTGGAGGCATCTACATGTTGCCTCTAAGATAAGGGAGATTGGAGAAGTCTTCTCTTACATCACTACAACCATTTGTATTGAAGAGGAGGTCTTCATCAAGATTCAGTACCCCATCGACTACTATTATGCTTTTTTACTTCATTCTTCCTCACTCTGTCCACATCCTCTAGTTTGACTATGGCCTTCGTTTCATGTAAATCAGTTTTGTTACTTGCTAATATGAGCAACTATATTCACTAACATGGGTTGGGATATACACTAGGGCACTCCCTACATGTAAATATTTATACTTCACTAAATGTATATGTACTTAGCAATATTTTTCTTCTTGATGCTAATTATGAATGAATCACAATAATGATATCTACCACCATGTGATGTCTGATTACTAATGGCTTGAAAGAGTACTATTAAATCATATTTAGAGATAAGGAGTGGTGTAAATGCAAGAATGATTGAATTCCTAGTTCTTATGATGATAAGTTTGTATGTTTTGTTTGTGTTTCTATCATCTTGAGAGAGATGCTTATAATCTAGATCTAACTAGATCTCAAGAGAAGAGGGAGCAAACACTAATAAGGATTTCTCGTTAACTAAGCTAAGGGTAACAAATGGCTATGAGAACTGGTATGTTGGTGAGGGCGTTTGGTTGGTGAACCAGATCCAACTTCTATCCAATCTACTAGAAATATCTATTAGTTTTTATTTTCTTTTGCATAACTTAGTTTCAATTTAGTGTTTTATATTTATTATTGTCTTTTACCCCATTCTATATAGAACACCTAGCTTACCTTTGTTTTGACTTAGCTAAGCTAAGATCTTAAGTTATAATTAGATTGCCCCCTTGTCCTTATGTTTGACCCTACTTAATAATCAGGACCCCATATTATTGTTCCACACATCTAAGGTATCAATCTATAAATTTAATGTCCAAATCCTCATGATTGTATTCATTATCCCCGTGTTTTTTGACACATTAAGCAGAGGGATCACCCATATCCCAATATGTTGATCTTGTTGTCTTTGGGCATTGGATCATTCACCACGAGTTCCTTAGGTTCATTTTCACTAACTATGGATGACTAACTATTTGTCTTGTTCTCTTTTTATCTGAAGGATGGTTTTA